>JAJPGS010001699.1:2330000-2510000 GCA_028654335.1 Alnus rubra
TGCCTATGGAGTTGAATGTTCTCCCCTTTTCCCCTCATTGATGGACGAAATGATCTATAAATAGTTGTCTTCTTGTTTGATTTCTTTTATTAAGAAAGATTTATATATGGATTGCAAATATATGCAGGTTTTGGTTATTGCTATTTTGCTAAGAATAATAATGAGAAGGCGTTTTTCCATTATTCAGGTTAGTTTGAACAATAAACATTTTTTAATTGATCCATTTCACAGTTTGACTTTCTGAATGTTCATATCCTAAATGTTCGTAATGCTCCATATTTTGTACTGGTTGATTTTTTTTATTTTTTTTTGTGACAGTGGGAGGCTCTTGCTTTGTTGCTCATTGGAATTAGTGTCAACCAGCTGAAATCTCTACCTGAGGGTACCACTGCTCTAGGTCTTCCAATTGCTACAGGCGCATATTTATACACACTGATTTTTGTACGTATACAGAAAATTTATGTCACTCTTCAATGTGGCTAGCTTTTGTAGCTGTCTCTGTAAGAAGTGATTACTTAGTGTGCAACAATCTGGCTCAAGAAGGGTTCACTAACCTTTTTGAATGGGGGAATTGCTGAAATTTATTGAGATGGCTACTGTTTGCTAATGTTTTGAGTGTATATGTATTTGGTATTCATAGCTAGTAGGGGGATGAATTTGATAAGTTCATTGCATTGAGATTCATATAAGACAAGCCAATCTCTTTATCACAAGCACATAGTAATGGATTCCCACAGGACACACTGGCATCTGGTGCCTGCTGGTGATGTCATAATAATAAGTTTGAGTTTTTCTGAGGCCAATTGCTTCCAGAGATCTACTTGGTTTTATTCATGTTGGGAATTAGCATGCTGTGACTGGACACCGAGTTTAACTATGTTATGGTAACAATTCTCCATGGATAAAAATTTATAAAAAGGTGAATGAGTAAAATTTATAAAAAGGTGAATGAGTTCTAGCTCAATTGACGCCTCTCCCCCCATAAGCCTGATGCGGAGGGTTCAAAACTGAATAGGTGCACGTGTAATACTCCCTTAAAAGAAATTGTACAATAATATCTATAAGGTAGTAATGGGAAAAGTTTAGTTGTTATATTTGCATTGTTTACTAACTGTTTATATTTGATAAGAAATACAGAAATTGTTTATTAGAAGTGTTTATGTTACAACTAAACGCAAAGATGTATGATTTCAAATATCTGATGTATTCGAGAATATTATGTAATGGAAACTGATATTAAACATTAATACAGGTCACTGTTCCATCACTGGCATCAGTGTACAATGAATATGCTTTGAAGAGTCAATTTGAGACAAGCATTTACCTTCAGGTAAAGTCCTATTGCTGATGTGGTAATCCGTACATTTTTTACTTCAAGCAGGAGCTTCATTTCGTTGTTTGCCACAGTTGTAGAGAAATTATGTAATACTAAATGTTGGAATTGGTAAAGCTAGTTGATATTCAAATATTGACCTCTGATTTCAGTTCTGTATTACTTTGTGCTTGCTTCCATGTAAACCCGTTATTGAATCTCAGGCAAGGTTAAACTGGATATTGGACCCCTTAGAGTGCTGCTTCATTTATCCCAACTTAGGATGATTCTGTAACTTTCTCTGCATCTTTAAACTGTAATTTATAATAAGGTTATCAGGTTTACTTGTATTTTGGCTTTATAAAAGCTTTAAACGATTATTCTCTGTTAGAACCAATTTAAATACTCTCTTATCAAAAAGATACTTTTTACTTTTTGCAGAACTTGTTTCTATATGGTTATGGTGCCATATTCAACTTTCTAGCTATTGTTGGAATCGCCATTTTCAAAGGTAAAATATCAAACATAGTTTAAATTATTATGGTTGACATTACTGAAGACTGGAAAGGTATTAATGAGTATGATTGTATGAAGCCTCTAATAAATGTATAATGTTTGATGGAGAACATGCTATCAATTATTGACTTGTATTATTATGTCAATAGGGTTTCCCTAATTTTCATTTAGTTGGTCATAAGTGATTGCGTTGAAAGTCTTTTACACGTGCTGTATTTATTTTACTTTTTAAAATGAAGTCTTTTAGACCAGTTTTTTGGCTATTAACCTGAAGAGCTTTTTCTGAATGCAATGCCCTTTTAGATATGTATTTTATCATCTATTTAGTTTATTTTTTTCCTCGTTTGCTGGCATAGCCCAATTGTCAGACTTGGGTTGAGTTATGTTTCACACATACATTGATTATAAAGTCGATGTCATCATGGAGTGGCAGGAAAACATGTTCAAATAATGCTTTAACCTCTGAATGTTAATTTTTTAAGGTCCCAGTAGCTTGGATATACTGCAAGGACATTCCAAGGCTACTATGCTTTTAATTTGCAACAATGCAGCCCAAGGGATTTTATCATCATTTTTCTTCAAATATGCAGGTGATTACTTTACTAGACTTTTCTTACTTTGTTTTGCAGCTCAAATTTCAGTTAATTGCTATACAATTTTTTCAGCATTGTGCTTTTTTTTTTCCTCTCGACCTTTTATATTCAGACAGAATGGATAAAACATATTCTCTCTCTCACACACACATGCGGTTGAATTCTAACATGGCACAAGCCAGTTTATCCTAGTTTTGGGGTTTATTTAGTTTTTATTTATTTTTGCTAGTAAAATGAATGCATTAAAGAACACCAGAATCAACTTGAATTTTGACAAACACTTATCTCTGCTGAAAGTAAAGATACGTGTAAAATAAATATCTGTTCCACACGTTGACTCAGTTTTAGTGGCCAAGTAGCTGCCAATCAGCAATTTACAAGTCCATTTGCTCTGCCTTTCTGAAAGTCTGGTTACAAGTCAATCAGCAATTTACAAGTCCATTTGAGAAAAAGGTAGAAGAGAACTTCAGCATTAGTCAGTTTTATTATTTAGAGACAAATGTGAAATGTTGGAAAATGGCTGCGTTCAATTTCTGGATTACATTTGTTAAAATGTTGCAAAGCAGTTACAATCTTAAAGTATGTGGAGGATTGAGCCGCTGACTTTTGTTGAAGTCTTTTCCATAGCTTGAATGGAGTTTGTAGCTCCAAGTTTTAATTGTGAAAGGGGGTGAGGGGAGCACTTGTAATTAGTAAATTAAATCTTCTTTTAAAATATTGAAACTGAATGTATAAACCTAGGGATGGTTTGCTGTATCCACCATATTATATTCTTAGTACTGGTATTTTATCATTATCTCCCATGTACTGAAGGGTTTACAGTACCATTTTCCTTGTACTTTTCTAAATCAGATTTTTCTTGGTACTTGCAGATACAATTTTGAAGAAATATTCATCAACTGTTGCCACAATCTTCACAGGGATAGCATCTGCCGCGATGTTTGGTCATACGCTGACCATAAACTTTATCTTAGGAATCTCTATTGTTTTCATCTCTATGCATCAGGTAAACTAGAGAGAGAGAGAGAGAGAGAGAGAGAGAGAGATTATCCATTCGGTTTCATGAACTTGGTTTATGTATTATTTTTCTGTACAGTTCTTTTCACCACTTTCGAAGATTAAGGATGAACCACAGAATGGTAACTTGGAAATGATGGACAATGAGAACAACCGAAGGTGTGTGCTTGTCCACTTTGTTTCTGTTTATAAGTTATATATAAACAATCCATGATCATTAGGGGTTGTCTTTTGTATTTTTGACAAGTAACCATCCATCCGACTAGTTTATGGGATAATGTTCTTTGTGGTTCACATCCATTGGCATCCTTATATATATATTTTTGTGTGCGTGCAGTTAGAATCATTGGGCATCCTTATATGTTCTAGTGAAAGAAAGTTCTATTTTTATATTTATTTTCATAAAAAAACCTTTAGGTTACTAAAATTTTTGGGGATCTCATCACTGGGAAATAAGAATCACGAAGCTGATAGATACCAAAAAATTTCAACACTTGCATTATTTTCCAGGTCAAAGGATACATCATTTGTAAATATGGCAGCTGGCGCAAATGAGGATGTAAGAAACTTCAGCTACAGTTTTTTGTTATATTTGTGAGAACAGTCTTCGTTAGATTTTGATTGATTTATCGTATTCATACTATACATCTTTTTTCTCTAATGTGATCCCAGACAAGCCATCGTGTTGGACATGATGAGAAAGCACCGCTTCTTCCCCTCTAAGGTAACTTGCCAACTATGATATGCACAGTCGTTTTCCTGATTCTAGGAGCATCTCAATCACTTTTACTAGTCAAGGGAAACAAGGAGGGATCTTTGAAGTACTTCCTTGCATTAAAATAACTAGCTATGGAGAAAGAAACCAGTCTAGCTCAATTGCAAGCCCCTTCTCTCAAAGTTGGGTATTCAGGTCCAGTTGTCATTTTGAAGAGTAAGATTTCTACATGACATAATGTTGACACATTATTGTATGATATAAAGTCAAAAAGTGACAATCCATAATAACCAATTGGCTGAATCATGTTTGTTTCGAACATGAAAACTTCCACCTGTCTGAGTACAAAACTGAAACAAAATTTATTTTTTTCATATGTAATTGAATTTCATTAAAAAGGGCAAAAGCGCAACCCAAGTGCACATGAAGTATACTGAAACAAAATTTATTATAACTAAAAGCTAATGTCTATAACCTGCATACTCAATTCTTGCACCTATGTTGTTATATCTCTTTGGGCATGAAGAAGAGTTAGGTTCACAACTCGTAAGCTTGGTTCTTTTGGAAGAAAACATAAAAAAGAAGAAGTGAATGGCTTTCAATGTTCAGATCCATCAGTCAGTCTATATTTGTGTCTACTTTGTTCTTTGCAGCTTTAATAATTACCGTGACTCGAATTTGGTTGCTTGTTGCAAAAAACAACTATTTGGCTGAAGTTAGAGTTGGACAGAGTTCGGAAATCAAAATTAAAGTTAAAATCAATCAGGGAAAAAGTTAAAATCAATCAGGGAAAAGTTGGGTCTAGATAGGAAGCCAACAGTGGAAGTTTATTGAGTAGTTAGATGATGATGAGTCTTATAATAATTTGAATGATGGATCTGGAATACTCAGTCAATTCAGATGAGTAATTGAAAATGCTGATGAAACTAAGATGTCCCAAATCAAAATTTTGGATAAAGTTTCATCATCATTAGAAAACATGACCCATACTTCTGACGAAATTAAGAATACATTGGATCACTTCTATATATATATATTTGTAGTCTGCACTAATTTCCTAGAAGATTTAAAAACAAAACCAAAGGTGTGAAACCCTCACTACGTATGTAGAACAGCTAGAAGCTTGGAATGAATGCAAGTGGTGTGTAATCACTGGCATTTAGAGGTTTGCTAAAGTCATTTTTAGCTAAAACATGTTTTCCACTGATAATATGCTTTAGCAAGAAAATATGTGGGCATGTGCACTCGTGTGTGTCTATGTGAAAAATGCCTTATTTTCTTGCATTCGTTTAATGATGATGCCATCTGTAGCTAGCCTCGATGAGAGTAGAGTAAATCACATTTGAGCTTCTCCAACAAATAACTAATTGTTCGGGCCGAAGTTCTTCCAAAATGCCAGTATGTATAGTCTGAAACAATAGACAAGGGAAAATATTAGGTCCTTACTTTCATTTTTATGTCCACATTGCTTCACTACATTTTCCTATTGCAGCAGATCTTTGTTGTTAGTATTGTTGCTGTTTGGTGTTAGTTTTTTTACTTCCATTGTTGGATAGGGGAGTGTCGAGGGATATAGGCATAGAGTTTGACATTTAGCTATGTTTTGTCTAATGTGGGTGATTTAGATGGAGAGAAATAACGGTGGCTTCTGAAGGAGATGAAATTTCGTCTAGCAGACTTAAGCATCTTGTTGATTGTCTATCTTCATTTTTCACAAATCAACCCATTCAATTCGCCCATTCTCTCATATTCTCTCCTTTTACCCAAACCATTCAGTTTTCATGTTTCAAATGATTATATCTTTCTTGTATCTTTTAACATAATTTGTATTATCCTGTTTCAGGAATCCTGGCGTATATATTCTTTTGGCTGGCTTCATCAGACGGACGGTTCAAGAAGATAAAACCGGTTCTCAGTAGAATAAAATTTCTATATGAAGAGAATCCACAACATGTTTTGGCAGCTCCCTTTCTTTGTGCTTCATGGGATCCACCAGTCACCTCTTTGAAGCCTCTGGTAGCTTTTATTCAAAGTATAGAGGCCTTTGAGCAAGTCAAGATCAACCATAGATGAAGGCTATAATCATATACTGAATGGCAGAAATTTTTGTATTCATCCTCTTTCTCCTGGTATAGAAAATAATATATTCCTTCTCTCATACATATTCACATGCGTTTTTCTATTTATTTCTTCTTGAACTAGGAGGACTACTGTTGCCCTGTATTGTAAGACTCTTGCAGATCATGTCAAGGAAACAGATATTTGTGTAATTTTTCTTTGGAATCCATCCTTAGATTTGCATGAACTGTTTTAAGTCGGTCAGAGTTATGCTGCCAAATCAGCAGCATTTTCTACCAAAACACCAGCAGTTTTGTTCATGAAAGATGAACTCATACAGTGGCTTGTATGAATAACGATGTATCTAAAATGTATATATATATATATCAGAAGTTTGATCCAAATATATATTTCAGAAGGTTGAGAAACTGGATGCAATTTTTCTCTATTTATTCCTATCGTGGGAGCAGAACTATTCTTCTCCAAACTTGGTTCACTAAATATCCTTTGTTGTGAGGCAGCAGCCTTGGGTACGTATTCTTTGCCTCAGAGAGAAGAGAGAGTAGGGGGGGCGGATTCAGAACAAAATGACGTGTCGTATTGCTCCATCACATCATATATCATTTGTCCAAACTCAAACCAAAAGGAGGAGAGTGCCTCCTTTGGGGTGGAGATTTGAAAAAAAATGCACTCATCTCTCTCAAATTAACACTTAATTTGTGTTGTGATGTAATTCCGAGCTAAAGATTGCATTAATGTCCCTCAAAACTACTAAAATTTTGCATTGTACTCTTTTTATCCCGCAAAAACACAAATGTTCTTAAAAATGTGTATAAGACAAAATTACTCCTAATTTTTTTTTTTTTTAAAAAAAGAAAACAGAAAAGCAGTGGGTCTGGTAATGAATTGCCATATATTTCCCGTTTTCGAATTCAGGTTGCAGATAATCAATTTTTTTTTTTTGGGTATGAAAGTGAAATATTTTCATTTCTAATGGGACGAAATCGTGATTCATCGCATAAGAGATAATGGGTTGCAAAATGATAAGGATAGTCCATTGTACAACTTGCTCAATCCAGTGAAGTCCATTACATTAAAAATGAAGTCCTCAATCCAAAGCATCCAGCCGAAGCCAAAGCGACGTGGGAAATGCAACCATTTTGCAAGCAGCAGATCTTGCACCATTTACGTAACTTGCTCAACATAGAGAGATGATAATATCAGACACCTAATGTTTCATGGGTTGTACACTTGTTGTGTACTTGTAGTAATTTTAGCATTTTTCATGATCTTTAGGGACAACTGTATGGGATTTGATTATTGTACAACACTAATACAACAACTGCACAACAACCCCTCACATGAGGGTGGGCCCCAGTATGTGAGACCCACCCTCATGTGAGGGATTGTTGTACAGTTGTTGTATTGATGTTGTAAATCTAACATTTTCCCAACTGTATCAAGGCGCCAGCAATAGTAGTACTAATCGGCTGAAACCGTGTCCTGTGTATGTGAAGCCGGAACTTTTTCCCTTCTTAATTTTCTTTAGGTCAATTGCTTATATTAAAAAAAAAAAAGGTAAAAAGAGAAGAAAAGAATTCTTACACGGACAACTAGTCAATTTTGTTATTGGTTTAAGTCAAAATGGAAAACAGGAAAAAAGAAAGGAAAAAGAAAAAGTGGAAAAGAAGACCCATGTTGATAATTCAGCACCACTGTTTTGCAATACCTATTTTACCACAATCCCCACTCTCTCCGACCCCAAAAAGCTATCCTTTTTCCTTTTAATGGTGAGAAAATCACTCTCTCTCTCTCTTTCCACAAACCATTTCATAGATTAAAATGGCAATCACTTTACTTTTCTTTTTCTTTATTTATTTATTTATTTTTATATGTATAAAAAAAAATGAAATCACTTAATTACAAAAGCAAATTACTATAAAATCAAATAATCAAATCATTTCATGTCATTTCTCTCTCCTAAAAGCCTCCTCTCTCTCTCATCTCTCTCTCTCTCTCACACACACACACACACATTTTTCATTTTTTCCTCATCAAATTCTCTCAGTTCTCTCGTCAAAACCGATTCCACCACTTCCTAATTTCCACTTCTCTCTCCAATTCACCCCTCCCCTCCCCGAAAAATTTCATTCCCACCCCTCCACTTGGACCTCCAAAAGCACCCAAATTCTAGGGTTTCAAATTCCATTTCTTTTGCTGTGAAATCCCTAGCTGAAGCTTTTGAGCTCGCGGATATGGAATCGGAGGACGAGTTCGACATGCATGACGCCCACGACGACGAGGAGCATGACGCCGTCTCGGTCGACAATGACGACGATGACTTCTACAGCGGCGGCGACGACGATGGCACCGCCAATGCCTTCGCTTTCGATAGTGATGACGCTGACGTCGCCGATTACGAGTTCATCGACAACGATTCCGACGATTCCGACGACATCGCATCACACCGGCACCAGGTGGCCTAGTTTGTTGGAAAATTTGAGGCTTTGTTTTTTGTTGTTGTGGGAATGTTAGTGGTTTTGGTTTTGATAATTGGGTTTTGTTTGGGTTAATAATATTTTTGACCTCTTTTGTTGTGGTAATGCTAATTCTGCTTGATTTTGGGTATTGTTTTTGTTTTCCTTTTTTTTTTTTTTTTTTTTTTTTTTTTTGGGATTTTCATAATTTTTGGGTTTTTGGTTCTGCTAATGTTAGCGCTGCTTGATTTTGATAATTGGGGACAATAGGGGTTATAAGAATTTTTGAGCTTTTGTGTTGTGGTAATGTGAATCCTGCTCGATTCCGGTGGTGGCTTAATAGTTGTTACCAGAATCTTTTTGCGTTTATTGTAGTAATGTTAGTTTTGCTTGCTTTTGGTTATTGGGTCTAATTGGAGTTATGAGAAACTCGAGCTTCTTTTTTGGTGTAATGTTAATTCTGGTTGCTGTTGCTTTTGGTTAATAGGGATTATCAGAAGTTTGAGCTTTTTTGCTGTAGTAATGTAAACTCGCTTGCGTTTGATTTTTGGGTTTAGCTGGGGGTTATGATAGTTTTAGTTTCTCGTAGTGAAAATGTCAACTCTGCTTGGTTTTGGCATTGGATTTTTGTTGGGATCATTAGAAATTTGAAGCTGTTTTTTTTTCCTTTCTTTTTTCTTTTTCCCCTTCTAAATTGATGTTCTGATTGATTTTGGTATTGGGCTAGTTGGTGAGCCTAGTTTTCTGTGATAATGTCAATTTGGTTGAATTCGGTAGTGCACATTACGATACTGTTAAAACAATGCATAGGTTCCATGACTACTGGTTGAACTTTGATTTGTTCGGGCATTGCTAACAGTTGGACATTGTTCCTTTCTTTGAAGTTAATTGAAAATTGGAGGCATTTCTTATGTTGTTGTGGTAATGTTAATTGGGTTATTTATTTATTTAGTTTTTGATAAGTAAGAAAGGTTTTATTAAAAAAGCGTAAGGTGCCCCTAAGTACATAAGAACCACCAAACCAGCCCACAAAAAGAAATCCAAACAAACCCGACCTAAGCCCTTAAACTCAAAACCCACAAGGAGCACTCAAAGCTACAACAAACCCACAAGGACCTAAGCCCTTAAACCCGAAACCCACTAGGAGCACTCAACGCTATAGCACCTGAGCCTTTCATTTCCTTCGCCTAGAGGGCACACTTGCATCGCCGTAGTTAATGGAGCTTTTTAGATTCATCACCTCTCTCCTCTCTTTGATCTTAAGACGTGCACCATTTTTAACCCGATGGAAATCCTCTTCAATGGCATCCAAAATCGCGAAGGACGGATCTTCATCCTCAACACCATCCGACACCCAATCCAAAGGCATGTTGGGAGGACAGACATCCAATGTTAATTGGGTTATTAGGGGGAGTGTTATAAAGTTATTATTATATTGAATCACATGGATACCTAGTTTCTTTTTTCTTTTTCATTTTTTTTTTTAAGAAAAAAGAAAAAGAAAAAAGAAATTTAAGCCTTTTATTGCTATTGATTGTAATGTCGATTGATGTTAATTTTGTTATTAGGTTAATAGCAACAGTTTATCAAAGTATAAGTAAGACTGGGAGAATTTTGATATGTCAATGAGAAATTTAAGCCTTTTATTGCTATTGATTGTAATGTCGATTGATGTTAATTTTGTTATTAGGTTAATAGCAACAGTTTATCAAAGTATAAGTAAGACTGGGAGAATTTTGATATGTCAATGACTTTTCTCTGGTGGGTGTTGCCTTTGATAAAGTAAAAAGTTTATTTATTTTTTAAATGTGAATACGTGAAATTTATTTGAATTTTGGAAGTGGTTAATTTGAGGTAGTCTCAGCAATTTAACATTAGAGGAACTGGGAAATTTGGAGATGTTTTATTGAATACTTATAACTTTAGACGTCATCTTTGTACCAACAACTGGTGGCTCTTGTGCACAATGTCCTAATGATGCAAAGTTTAAAATAGAACCATTCTATTGCATATAATAGTCAACCCATGTTGTTCTTGGACATAATTGTGACACATGGATGTTCATGGAATTTTTCTAGCATGGTAGTGGTTACTTTTCTGAAATGGTATCCAGGTGATCTGTCTTTTTATGTGAAATATGTAAGCGCTTTTCTGGCAGTCTTACTGATATAAGGTTATAAATAATTTTTACTATATGGTAATATGCCCACTCCCCGCTCCCCCTTTTGTGGAATCAGGTTATATGAAATTTTTGTGCATGTAAACTCTACAGTCATTGGTATAGTTAACTTTTAGGACTCTTGTACATGGAAGTTAGAAAGGTAGTTGAACATCTTTGTAATTATGGGGAATCATCAATTAAAGTAGATAAATAACTTTTTTTTTTCACCTGTATGCGTGTGTGACTCATGATTTTTAATTCTTTTTGTTTTCATCATAAATATTATGTTCTCCTGCTATTGGATTGTTTATAAACACCATGTTTTCCACTACAAGCACACACTTTTGCATGTGCATGCATAGTCAAGTGAAAAGAAATGAGTCTTTTGGTTGCATTTCTGTAATTTTTGTAATATTCATCTCAAATGTGCCTGGTTTTTTGTCTTAGCAAAACTATACCATTTTGAATGAAGCGGATATTCATCAACGACAAGAGGATGATATCATGAGGATATCCACTGTGCTTTCCATTTCAAACGTTGCAGCAAGCATGCTGCTCCGCTACTACAATTGGTAAAGTTCTCTGACTTTTATGAAGTCCTATCTTATCTAATAAGGTTCTTACTTCTTAAGGAAGTGCATTTGTCCTGACAAACTCCTTTTAATTCTGAACATATGTGTTTTTATATAAAATAAAATAAAAAATCTAAATATATGTGCAAGTGAAAAACAAAAAATGAAAGAAAAAAAAGCTTGTGTTTCAGTTTACTTATTATACTGAATTGGCTTGGTCTGTGTATCTTGTTTGTATCTGATAGGCCCTAGGTTATGAGGCATTGTGGTGCCTTGATGTTCTGAAGAGTTTATTTCTCCTATGTATTTGCAGGAGTGTCAGTAAAGTGCATGATGAGTGGTTTGCAGATGAAGAGAAGGTTCGGAGGGCTGTTGGCTTACTGGAGAGACCTGCTGTTGAATATCCAAATGCTAGAGAGGTAAGCAGTCCATACTTTACTACAGTAATTGAGTTTTTTTCGACATTTTGCTTGAAAGCTGGGACGCTGACTATTTTGTTTATTCTTTTTATAATTATGTATGCCTAACATTCTTCTGTTACATTTTCTTGTATTGACAGTTGACTTGTGGGATATGCTTTGATACCTATCCTTGTGATAAAATTCATGCGGTTGCTTGTGGTCATCCCTTTTGCAATTCATGCTGGGCAGGTTTGTTCCACTGGAATATCATTCTATATAATTCAGTAAAAATATATGGAAAATAGTGGGATGATTGTTGCTTCTTCCAATCAGTCCAGTAATTTACTTGGTAGAGATACCTAACCAGATTTAGTTACCAACATCATGATAACTTTCCTACACTTGATCCTATTATAATTTGTATGGTTATTCTTTAATGATTCATATAATTAGTATATGTTTTTTTGGTGGAACCAACTTCATTCCAAGTCATATAATCAATGATTCTAATACTTCACTTGGTTGATTTCTCATGATCCTCCCGTGTGGTCGATTGATCGTTTTCTTGTTTCGCAAGATTGGGAAGTTCGGTTTCCCTTGGTTTCTCAAAAGAGGCTTTCACGCCTTTATTCGGACCACTTCCCAATCCTCCTTGATTGTGGTGGTGTTTCAAGAGGGAGTAGGGCTTTCAAATTTGAAAACATGTGGCTTAAGGTAAAAGGTTTTGTGGGTCTGGCGAAACATGTGGGATTCTTATTCGTTCCAAGGTTCGTCTAGTTTTGTTTTAGCTCGTAAGCTTAAGGCTTTGAAACTGGATTTGAAGAAATGGAATGAAGAGGTGTTTGGCAACGTATAGAGAAACAAGAGGAAGCTTATTGAAGATCTTCAAGCCTTCGATGTTATTGAAGAAAGTAGGGCCTTAGGGGAGGAGGAGCTTATGAGAAAGGCCGAGGTTGTCAGAGATTTAGAGAAGTGTTCTCTTATGGAGGAGGTGAGTTGGAGGCAAAAATCTGGAGTGTTGTGGTTAAAGGAAGGTGATAATTGCACTAAATTTTTTCATTCCATAGCCAACTCAAATAGGAGGTACAATTATTTGGACTCCTTATTGATTGGCGACACTCAATCCTTTGATCAGACAGAAATCAGGTGCACATCCTCAAGTTCTACCAAAAGCTTTTTTCCAAGTAGTGTAGGTGGAGGCCTTTGGTGGATGGTATCTCCTTTGATTCTATTATGGAGTCTGAGGCCAATTGGTTGGAGAGAGCTTTTGAGGAGGAGGAGGAGGAGGAGGAGGAGGTTAGGAAGGTAGTGTCAGCTATGGTTGGAGATAAGGCGCCGGATCCTAATGGCTTTTTTCTGGCCTTCTTCCAGGTGTGTTGGGATGTTTTGAGGCGGGACATTATGTAGGTGCATAGGGATTTTCATGATGGAGGTTTTTTTTAAAAAGAGCCTCAATGCTTAGTTCATTTCGCTTATTCCGAAAAGTCCAAGTGCTATTGCTCTCAAAGATTTTCGGCCTATTAGTCTTGTGGGTGGAATTTACAAAATCATTGCTACAGTCTTAGCAAATAGATTGAAGATGGTTTTGGAGAAGGTCATTTCCAAATCTCAAAGCGCGTTTGTCAAGGGGAGGCAAATTCTTAATCCAGTCCTTATTGCAAATGAATGTATTGATAGTAGATTAAGATCTGAGGAGCCTGGCGTCATTTGTAAAATGGATCTGGAAAAAGCTTATGATCATGTAAATTGGGAGTTTCTTTTGTATGTGCTGAGGAGGTGTGGTTTTGGGGGAAAACGGTGCTCTTGGATAGCTCATTGTATCTCTCCTTTGTGAGATTCTCATTGTTGGTAAGTGGTTCTCCTAATGGATTTTTCAATAGCTCTCGTGGGTTGAAGCAAGGGAATCCTCTCTCACTCTTGTTGTTTGTAGGCTTTAAGTAGAATGATTCTGTTGCAGTCAATGGGGGTCTGCTTGAAGGCTTCAAAGTTGGCAATGCTACTTTCTCTCATTTGCTATTTGCCAATGAAACTGTAATTTTTTGCAATGCTTGTCCTTCTTAGTTGCGCTATCTTCGAAGTCTCTTTCTTTTGTTTGAAGCTGCTTCGGGCTTGAAGGTTAATTTGGCTAAGTCAAATTTAATTTTGTTAGTGATGTAGATCAAGTCAAAAGTTTAGTCGATATCTTAGGGTGTGGGGTTTCCATTCTGCCAGTGAAGTATCTAGGTATGGCATTGAGTAGATGATAACTTCATATTTTATACACAATAATATATATTGTGATTTATGATTACATTAACTGGTTATATTTTACTTATTCCAGCTTTGTTTTACTGAAGCAATTAACCCAATTTTCATTTGAATAATTTGATACATCTTGGGGAATTCATATCCAATGTTTGGTTCGTGTCTTTTTCAACCTTGTTATTTTCTTGTTTCAATTGGAGCTTCACTTCTGGTTGGATTTGATGTGACATTTTTTTCTTTTTTCTTTTTTCATCTTTTCGTCTTTTTCTTAAGGTTATATTAGCACAGCCATTAATGATGGTCCTGGATGTTTGATGTTGCGATGCCCGGATCCATCTTGTGGTGCTGCTGTTGGTCAAGATATGATTAATTTGTTAACTTCTGGTGATGACAAGGATAAGTATTGTCGTTACTTCATCAGATCTTATATTGAAGACAATAGGAAGGTAAGTTTAAATTTTGAACTTTGATGAATAGTTGTCCCCTGTGTCTCTGATAAATCCAATGTGCAACTAGTACTTCTTATATTCTACAAAGATCTTCCAATGATATGATTAAATGCTTTTTTTTTTCTTCTCTCTCTCTCTTTTTGGGTACATTAATTGAGACATGGAACCTGACCTAGGGACATTACGATTAATCATATATAACCCTCCGTCTGATAATAAGTGCCTTCTTTGGACATTCCGATAATAAGCATTTAATGCCTTGAAAATTGGTGCTTGGACCTTTCATAAAGGATACATCTACTACAGAGAGGAATAGTGAGGAAAAAGTAAACCTTTAAACTTTTGAGTCTTGACCTTCTGATATGGAAACACATCGTGGCACAAACAAGAATGTTAAGACACAGATTTGTGTTTTCCTCTTCTCCTTAATTGGGTGTCCCTCTTATGTATTCTCTGTGTACTTGGGTTGCGCCTCTTTGCTCATAATAAAATTTAGTTACTTATAAAAACAATATCTTTAAATAAAGAATCGTTCTTGAGACTTAGTGCTCACAGAGTTTGCTTCATCATGCTTATTAGAATCTGTGTAGGTTTCCTTGAATACTTCGATTTATGTTCTTTTAATTTATATTGTCATTAGAACCTGAATTCTGATGATGAAAAAGTCTCAATTTTTTTTTTTTTTGCTCTGATTATTTATTTATTCTGCATGTAATTATTAGTTTTCTTGTATGAGAAATGATTAAAACACTCACATTACACAACACCAAGGCACAATTGGAGTGGGGCCCACACATGGACCCTACTCCATTGTGCCTTGGTGTTGTGTCATTGTTGTGTAGTGTGAGTGTAAGGATCACTCCCCTTCTTGTATATAGTAGTTATGGTTGTAAGTTCTGACTTCGCTTAGAAACATTAAGTTTGCCCCACATTTTTCTTAAATCAAGCACTGTGTTTACTTATTTTATTCACACTGGTCATGTTATGGGTTATTTTGTAGACCAAGTGGTGTCCGGCTCCTGGCTGCGATTATGCTGTGGATTTTATTGTAGGCAGTGGAAGCTATGATGTTACTTGTCGCTGCTCATACAGCTTTTGCTGGAATGTAAGTGTCTTTGAGTTAATTTATTATTTAGCTCTTTTACTTGGAATATATTTAGTAATCTTTTGCTGGAATTTAAGTTGTTTATGTATCTCTGTATTTTTTTATTTTTTTTTTTAATTTGTGTTTTTTGGCACTCTTCACAATTGGAATTTGACTCTGTAGTGTACTGAAGAAGCTCATCGTCCAGTTGATTGTGGTACTGTGGCAAAATGGATACTGAAGAATAGTGCTGAATCTGAAAACATGAATTGGTAATGGAACAAAGTCATAGCATCTTAAGCTTTTTCCTGTCATTTTGATTTTTTTTTTAGTTGTTGGCAAAAGGAATTTACTAAAACTGTAAATATACTGGTCAAGATCTAAAACTGGAAATATACAAGTCAACTAAAATCCTCCTTCTCGAGTTATCTTTTAAATTGGGCTGTATCCTTTGTTCCTAATTTATCTTCCTCTACTCTTGTAGATCTTGTTAACTTTTTAGATTTGCGACCCCATTAGGGTGGTTGCTCTCTTGTATACTTTTCATGTACGCGAGCTTTTCTTCTTCTTCAATAAATTATTATTTATCAAAAAAAAATCTAAAACTGAGAGAAACTAAAAAATTGAGAATGAACGTGGAAGAGTCAAATGAAGAATGGACCGAGACCCTTTTTCTTTTATTCAGTTACCAAGAACCTTTGAAACAGAACTTTAAGAAAATCCCACTTAATTTTGTCCATTGATTGTCCCTGCGATCAAATGCCCTCCTGTTCCTCTTCAAATCAAATGCAACCACATAAGTCATGAGGGAGGTGCTCTTCAGACAACTAATCTGCCTCCACACAAGGCATATGGCAATTGTTATTAAGATAACAATTGATACCAAGATTAAAGGCACGGGATAGTCATTTAAAGTATAAGTTATTTATAATTCATCATGGTGTTACACATAATGAATTTCTCATTCATCTTGCTTGTATATAAATATTTGGTTTTCTACAACTCTTTCAATTCCTCGCTGTAAACAACCCAATATTGGTTCACAGTAAATAAAATCTTCACCATTCGAAGTAAGGATGAACTGAAGAACACAATCAATTGACAGGAGTGACTTAAGTAGGAACTATGTTAAGGACACAAAGGAAGGTCAAATGCTGGTGATTCTTTGCGAATGAAGTAGTATTTATCATCATTTAATTGTTAATAGTTGGATCCAAGACTAATTTGTTCTATGTAATTATTTTTTCATTATTTTAACATTATGTAATCTAAGTTTTTCGTGGGTGTACAATTTCCAAGCCCATTTAAAAGAAAGAAGAAAATCCTGCAAACATGGGGTTTTGGATCAGTGATAGGTTGCACATATTCAAATCTCTTGAGTTTTTTTTTTTTTGGTTATATTTCCTGTTGTGCCAATGTTTTGCCTCTCCTAGGTAAGGCCGAATCACCTGGTGTTATGCGTCAGATATCACATAAAAGGTGGCTTTAAGAGAGATTTCGCTATTAATAACTTTTTTCCATAGATGGTGCTGAGCTATTTACCTTGATAAATTTCAGGATATTGGCTAATTCCAAACCCTGTCCAAAGTGCAAGCGGCCGATTGAGAAAAACCAAGGCTGTATGCATATCACATGCACACCACCTTGTAAATTTGAGTTTTGCTGGTAAGCCCATATACTTGTCCTAACTCATGATCATTTTCTAGTCGTGGTTTTGTACATAATTTCTCAGAAATACTAGCTCTCAAATTGTGCACCATAGATGGTTGTTTCTAACTTAAATCTTCTTTTCTATGTAGACGCCACTTGTTTGCTGGAAACCCAAATTTTGTTGCTTTGTGATTTATTTATTTATGTCATTATGTACTCGATAAAAATGTAGGTGCTTTATTTTCAGGATCTTATGCCACTAGAGTGCTTTGTTAACCTTATATTCTTCTTTCTGCATGTGTTCTCTCTCTCTCTCTCTCTCTCTCTCTCTCTCTCTATGTAATAATATATTTACGTATACATAATACATGCTTGCAGGCTTTGCCTTGGTGCATGGTCAGACCATGGTGAGAGGACAGGTGGCTTCTATGCGTGTAACCGATATGAAACAGCAAAGCAAGAAGGAGTGGTATACTAATATAGTCCTTTTTTTCTAAAAAGAAAATTTCGTCATGCTATTTGCATAATGTTGTGGCATTATCATCGAGGACATTTAGTTAATGCTTCATGAATTCTTTTACTACTGTTGCTTGCAGTATGACGAGGCTGAGAAGCGAAGGGAGATGGCCAAGAACTCCCTAGAGAGGTATACTCATTATTATGAAAGATGGGCAACCAACCAATCGGTATGTACTAATATATCAAATTGAAGCAATATTGACATGATTCTTATCATTGTGCTTGCAATGCTCAGTTTCTAAAATGGCTGCAGAATTAGAAATTTTCATTTTCTTGGTGTTGTGAAATTAGATGGTTTTTCTTTTCTTTTCTTTTCTTTTTTCTTTTTTATTTTTTCCTGAGCATGTGAAGTTAAGTTAGGTGCTTGATTTGTTGTTTCTCTTTCCATTTAAATGTGAGAAAGAATTGATCTCAAGTTCATTTTCATTGCCTTCATCTCATTGGTAGAATATCTATCTGGGAAATGCTATTATTGTCAACTCTTAGCAATTTTTTAATGTGGTGATTTTTTTCTTTCCTTTTTTTGATAAAGTAAGAAATTTTATAAAAGATGAAAGCGGCCCTAAGGATACGAGGAGTATAAAAAAGGATGCAAAAACAAAGAGAACAAAAAAGACGAGAGAAACAAGAAAAAAAGCCCACAAAGACCCAACCACAACAGAAAACCCAAAGCATCCCAACAAAAACCCAAGAACCCTCTATAACATTACCTCATAGCAACCCTCTTGCTTTTGCTCCGAGTAGAACCAAGACTCCTAGCATCGTAATTGATATCGCAGTCAAGGTTATGAAGTTCTCTATTCCCTTTAACCTTAGGAGTGGAGACTGGGACCTCAAGATGTTGCCCCTCAACCACTTGAGCCATGACATATAAAAAACCTTTTACGTTCCCCTCAAAGGAAATCCCCATAGTTTGAAGGCACAGCGCAGAATTGAACACTGCCCCGAGAGAACCTACAACCTCTTCGGAAACACCTTCCCTTGAAGATTCAACCACCTCAACCAGTGGGGAAGAACAGCTGCGCGGAAGAAGGAACTCACGCCGACAAAAGCTGACCGGAGGCTCCCTAATTGCCATGAACTCCAAAGATGGTGAAGGATGATGGCCTAGCAGAGAAGAAGAGGCAGTGATCATCGCCAAAGACTCAACTAACAAAAACTTGTTCAGCTGCGCATCCTTTCGCTTTCGAGAATACCTCATCACCGACTCAGACTTCGAAGGATAGATAGGCGCCCTAGACTCCAACATAACGGGAAGTGAGAGACGAATACGTTCACCCAACTCTTATGCCTCTGAGGAAACACCAGGAAAAGCTGACCCACAATCTGCTTTCCAAGCCTGGGGAGAAGCAAGAGAAGCTTGTTGTGAAGAACACAAGACAGAAACTACATTTGGGGCAAATGAACCAAGGCACTGGCTCAGCAACTCCGGAGAAGAGAGGGCAGGGACTAGTGAAGAAGGTGTTGGACCCCAAACTCCGGCATCGTGGGAATCAAGAGACGAAACCGTTCACCCAACTCTTCTGCCCCTAAGGAAACACCAGGAAAAGCTGACCCACAATCTGCTTTCCAAGCCTGGGGAGAAGCAGGAGAAGCTTGTTGTGAAGAACACAAGACAGAAACTACATTTGGGGCAAATGAACCAAGGCACTGGCTCAGCAACTCCGGAGAAGAGAGGGCAGGGACTAGTGAAGAAGGTGTTGGACCCCAAACTCCAGCATCGTGGGAATCAAGAGACGAAACCGTTCACCCAACTCTTCTGCCCCTAAGGAAACACCAGGAAAAGCTGACCCACAATCTGCTTTCCAAGCCTGGGGAGAAGCAGGAGAAGCTTGTTGTGAAGAACACTAGACAGAAACTACATCTAGGGCAAGTGAACCAAGGCCCTGGCTCAGCAACTCCGGAGAAGAGAGGGGAGGGACTAGTGAAGAAGGTGCTGGACCTGATATAGCAAAGACCTCACCCGGCTTGGATAGAGATCCAGCCAGACGAGAATCACCACCGGCAGAATCTGGAGACACCGGAGAAGACAGTTGGCTAGAGGACGGGAACTGGGACAAGAAACCAGACCCCACTGAAACAAACCCGACCGAGGGTGGCTCAACAACCGCATGAGAAGCCACCGCCGCATCAGACGATAGACTCTTCTCATCTCCTCTCTTTCTCTCCCCAGCTTCTTCTCTCTTCCCTCTCTTTCCCTAGCTTTTTTCTCTCTTTCTAGATTTTTTGTCTTCTTTCTCTATCCTTTCTTAGCTTCTTTCTCCTCTTTCTTCCCCTAATTCCCCTACTTTCATTACTACCATAGGAATAACATCACACCATATCTTGTCCTTGTAGTCAAGAAACTGAATAGGGACAAGACACCTTTCTGTCACTGTTATAGAGGATGTATCAACCCATGATGTATTGTATGGGTTGGGATGGGGAGATGACTTCAAACCTAAGCGTGTAATAATACTGGATGAGACAGCATTAAGGCAACTCCTGCTATCAATAATTTTTTTTTTGATAAGTAAGAAAATTTTATAAAAAAGCGTAAGGCGCCCTTAAGTACACCGGGAGTATACACAGGAACAACCAAAGCCAACCCACAAAAAGAAAAACCAAACAAACCCACAAGGAACAATCCTAAAACCCAAAGAATTTCCCAACAAACACCCAAACCAGCCCCACAAGCACCCCAACCCAACAAAACCCTCAAAACCCACAAGAAAACCTGATCAACCCACCCAGCCCTACACCATGTGCGCCTTGCCTTTCCTGCGTCGGGAGGAAGCACAAGAATCCCCGTAGTTGATGGAGCTTGCCAAATTCAAAACTTCCCTCCTACCCTTGGACTTTGGGCGCGCGGCCTTAACTCCCCGATGGAAGTTCTCTTCAATGGCATCCAAAATCGCCAAGGACGGGTCCAAGCCCTCATCACTTTCCAACTCCCAATCTACAGCCCAATCGGGAGGAAAGACACCTAAAGGGAGAGGGAAATCGTCATCCTCCCCATCCCATAACTCATCTCCCTGCTCCTAAGCACCTCCCTTGATGGACCAAAACCAACTGGCCACTTTTGAGATTGGGTCAGACTATCCTCTCCCTTAATGGCGATAGAAGAACTTGAAGCCGCCGCACTTTAACAATCGGAATCGACGCAGGGCTCGGATTGAGAAACCCCCGCTGAAGAAAACCCCTCATCTGCATTGGAGAACTACCCTTATCCTTCACGGATACTGCCAGAACGGCAGAATCCTGCACTGGAAGCGCAAGAGCCACTATCTCGACTGGCTCTCTAGCAGGAGGAACCCGAGAAATAGACCCAGGCACTATAGCACCTAGCCTTAAAGCTTCCAAAGCATCGGCAACGGATAAACCATCCAAATGCATTTTTCTGGCTTCCCTAGCCTTCCGAAAGTACTTTTGAAACGGCTTAGAATCCGTCAGCACAGGAGGAGAAGATAAACGCAACCTCTTCCCTAACTCAGCCGCCCCTAAAAAAGAAGGAACTGGAGGTGTCCCATCAGATCTGGTAGGAGCTACCAGGGGCGCTGCCCAAAACTACCGAAGAGATCCCCTCCAACCTGGAAGAAGCTACAGGGGGAAAAGAAAACCCAGCCACCGGCGACGTTGATCCTGAAGACGCAGACCCCAAAGTCATAGAATCCTCAGAAGAGAACGAAGACTTCTTTGAGACAACCTCCGGGGCAGAAACCACAGAAGGAATGGAAGAGGAATGCTCAACAAACGCTGAAAAAGTAGCAGTCGAAACGCCTACCGCTTCCGGTGCCGGACAACCCAAATCCGGAGCCAAAACCCGCCCCGAAACCGACTCAGGAGCCGAAACAGCAGCCCTCTTGGCAAAGGGCTTAAGCACCTTAGTCCCATCCTGAAACCGGGACCCTTTAATAGCTGCCTTACACCTCTTAAGCATCCGGCCCGCCACAAAACCCAACCTGCGTTTAAGCCCAACAGAGGACTTAAAGCCCATTCTCTTCGAAGACCCACAAGCCCAAATCAAAGCACTGGATAGGCGCCCAAGGATCTCTAGAATCTGCCCGAACACTCCAGACATGCTTTCCTTTTGCAGTGAAGTGTCACCCTCAACAACGGCTACCCCAGACACGCAAGCCGAACAACTTACGCGAACTCTGGAACTAAGACGCTCATCAACACGAAGGTCCTTACCCAAGAGATCAGGTGCTTGCTTCTCCATGGCGGAGCAATCCACTGGCGGCTGCTTCTTCAAATCACTCCATCCCGCCACTGACCTAACATCAACGACCTTTGCCGCATCCCATGAACCCGACTTATGACCCGGAGACCGGCAACCCAAGGCAGAGTCGATTGCTCCCGAGCGCACCACCTCCGCGAACGACGGAGGGCCAGTTCCCTTTCCTAACTTAACACCCATCGGAAAACCACCAGAAAACGAAAACCCTTCTGTGGCTCCAAGAGAATCCAGACCTGTGCTCAACTTTGCCCCTTCTACTTCCCATCCTTCTTGTCTGACGCAGACAAACCAAGCCCGCAACCCACAGAGAGAGAAACAGAAACAGTTCTCAACTCACCGGAAAACTTGCGCCAACCCCATCCACCGCACCCCTCAGGGATCAGAATGAGTCCTCTCCCACCACCCAACCCATAGGCTGCCGCCTCTAAGAACCGGCCATCTTTATTTTCACCTCTACGGGCAATCAGAAGTTTAGACCCTTCTCTGAAGGATTTGACGAAATCATGATCACCAGAGAAACCCAAGAGAGTCTCCAACGTCGACGCAAGCCAATCTGTACACTGAGTGCTCAAGACGATCCCCCCAAAGAAGCTTTTTCTCTTCTCCTCCACCCGTACCAACGAAGCCCCCTCCAAAACCGAGAGAGAAAAGGACTTTGACTCCACCGTAAAACTCCTTTCCATCGCAGAAATGCCCGAACTTATAAGACCAACCCAAAGAAAGAAAGCATAATGACCGGCGAGGAAGACCACCCAGACGCAAAGCCCATCGGCATATAGCCAGGCACGAAACTCCCACGAACAGCCCCTCAACACCACCAGCCAAAAACCAGCACCAAGCGAGTTCGGAAAGGGAGAAACCAGAGAAAACCAGTTTGACGCACCCAGCAAAAAGAACTAGAACCAGAACTCTAGTGGGACGCGCCTACACGCGCCACCACTAGCAGGAGGGAGGAAAAAGAGAGCGGGGGAAATGAGGAGAGAGAGTAATAAACCGTGTTTATCAAATTCCTCCCTGCTATCAATAATGATTATGCAACTCTTGTCTTCACACTTGATGTAGGTGTGGAAGATTGCCTTCAGGATGAAGGATAGTTTGTATTTATGGTTGGTCATGCCGTTTGGCCTTCAAATGCTCCGAGTACCTTTATGAGTGATGACACAATTGCTTAAGCTTTCATGGTAAAATTCTTGGTTGTATACTTTGATGATATCCTCATATATAACAAGTCTAAGGAGCAACATTTGGACCTTCTCACTCAAGTTTGTGCCACCCTAAGAAAATAAAGCTTGTATGCCAACCATAAGAAGTGGTCCTCCTTCACCAGTAGAGTCATCTTCTTAGGATTCATAGGCATCTTAGAGGGAATATTTGCTGACCCACAAAAAATTCAGGTGATCTTCGATTGGCCCGAGTCCAAGAATATTCATGACATTCGCAGTTTTCACGGGCTCACTACCTTTTATCGTTGGTTCATTAAAGGGTTTAACACCATCATGTCTCCCATAACAAAATGTATGAAGCAAGGTGAATTTAAGTGGACAAGTGCTGCAAGGCTGCAAGTAAGGCATTTGAGTAGATTAAAAAGAGAATGATTGTAGCCCTGATCATGCGACTCCCAAATTTCACGAAAGTATTCGAGGTGGAGTGCGATGTGTCAGGCATTGGTATAGGTGGAGTACTTAGTCGGGAGCTTTATCATGCTAGATATCATAATTTTTTTTTTTGGGCAATCTATTGCCAAAGTAGTATCAGTAACACTAATCTAATACCTTGAAACACATGTATTGGAAGAGTTTATATTCATGTTGAAAAGAAAGAAAATCGTTAGGTATGAAGTTACATGTGGGTATGGTTCTAGGGTGTCTCCTCTTCTAGCTCTTCAGATTTGCCTCAGATAGAGCCGTGCTTCTCTGTGGAAGCCAAACATTTTTCCTTTTCAGCGAAGGCTGAAGTGTCGGAACTGCGCTTGAAGGAGAGGAGAAAGGGGTTCTACGGGTTCATATTTTTGGGTCTTCAAGGTTTAGCTTGGCTGTTGGCTTCTGTAGAAGAGGCCTTGAAGGTTTCAGCGAAGGAATTCGTCAAGTACTTCCGGGAGGATGTGAAAGTATTGATGGTTCGAGGGGGTGAGAACAAGTTCGGCCGCTACCTAGAGGTGGAAGTCTTCGCTGAGGGTGGTCGAAAAGGCTATTTGGCTCCCTAAAGGCGGTGAAGGTTGGGGCTGGGCTCGGGTTGCGGGGGAACTGCGGACGATGATCAATTTCCTTGGTCCTAAAGATCAGTCGATGGGTTCTGAGGTGTCTTCTTCGGAGGGGACTCAAATAAGGGGTGTCTCTTCCAGTCGGCTGGGCGGGTCTTCTCCATCGTATCTGGCAGTGGTTCGGGGGAAAGTTGTCTCTCACGGCACGCATGCTGGGTTGTGGGGTTTGGATGAAGAATTGCGTGGGTTGGACCTATTTCCGGTATCATTGTGTAGGGTGGTCGAAGACGGGAGATTGGCGGTGAATTGCTTTGACCTGGAGGAGCAACCGCACGGGTTGACGGAGAAGTCCAAGCCTCCAGTATGGTCAGGGAGCTCTTCGTTTGATCTGCTAGACAAAGGTTTACCTCGTTGTCCGCTGGGTAAGAAGAAGATGCATGATGTTTACTCTGCACGAGGTCCATCTTGTTTGAATTCAAATTTGTGTACGTTGACCAGGATGCTCCTTAGCTTCAAATTGGCTTTGGGCCGGGTTCTTGGGAATCTTCTGGGCCGGTTTGCTGGGTCCAGGTCAGGCCTCAAACGGAAAGGGTTTCGATTGGGTTGCTTCTTGCCGAAAATCAAAACCAAAGCGTCGTTTCAGACATAAACTTCCGAGGATGCAGGTCCGGTGTCAACGGTCGTTTTGGGGTGCTCTCTTCGGCCGGAGACGACATCGACGACAAACTTAGGGTTGATTCCGGGGGTGGGCCTAGCTGTCGGAATCTTGTTCCAACTGGAGATGTGGGTATGGGTACAACAGAGATTCAGCTGGAGAATTCGTCGGAAATTGCGTCGGGGACAGAATCTGGGGTGGCTCTAGGGCTGTCATCTTCTGGGAATGTGTCGAGCCATCTGCCTCTCATTCCATCGGCTGAATTCGTCGCGCTGCCTAGTCCCGATGCTTTTGTCCTTCTGTCTAGCAACTTACTTGGTGTTGGTGCGGGTTGTCTCAACCTTTCCTCCCTTTTTCTTCTCTCTCAGGAGCGGCTGAGTTGGGTGAGAAGATTCGTTCTTCTCTCCCTGTGTTACAGCCTACTAAACCTTTCCAAAGATATTATCGGAAGGCTAGGGATCTCAAGGAAGGTCACTCAGTGAAGTGGAATGAGGGGCTGTTAGCAGATTCCCTGGCTGCTTCGAAGACGCCTATCTGTTCTGCTAAAAAGGAAGTAGCTGCAGTGCTTCTGGTGAAGAATTCTGTGGGTTCTGCGAAGAAGGGTTTCCTTCGAAAGGGGTTCCACAACCCTCGCCTGGCTGCGATAGCTCCCACCGCGTCTCGAGAGGCCAAGGATGTTGGGATGATAGGGCTTGACTCCCCCCCTGGATGTCGCATCATTCCTTCATCCGTAGAGGGTAAAGGTTTTTCTCAATCTCAGGAATGGCCTATCGGGTTTGATCTTAATGGGGAGTTAGTTGTTTGGGATAAGGATGATGATTTTTGGGATGGGTTGCCCTTAGACTGGACGTTGGATGGGGTTCATGGCGAGGACTCTTCGGCAATCGTTGATGCCATGTAAGATGAATTCCATTGGGACAAGATGATAGCACATCAAAAGACCAAAGGAAAGAGAGAGCTTTTGAATTTGAAAAGTTCCATTAATTACGGCGATGCAAGCGCTCCCTCTAGGCGCAGCCGCGCAGGAAAATCAAGGCAATCATGTAGTAGGGTTTTGTGCCCTCTTGGATTATTGGATCAGAATCCTATTTGGCTAAAGATAATGCTATAGACTTGAATAAGGATTCTTCTAAAGCTTTAGAGTTAAACAAAGACTCTTCTATTTAGACTTCTCCTTGGATTAACTCTAGACTAGTTGTGCATGTAATCTACTAGGACTCTAGAGTTATATGTTCAGATTAGATAGATAGTTTGTTTCATGTAAAACACATCTAGTCTTATCTAGATGTTTTGGATTCTTCTATAAATACAACTACTGCCATACATGTTTCGTAGGCAGAATTGCAAAACAATCTAAAACTCTATATGGTATCAGAGCCTTTCATGACAAATGTCAATGGCTATCCCAACATCTGAAATCGATTCCACTCAAACCTCCAACCCCCCTCCTATCCCCACCACCGTTGCTTCCCCTGCAATGTCAATACCTATTCAAAATGTCCATCACCATATCTTTGAAAAACTCACCCAAGAAAACTATATTCTCTGGCAATTTCTTATGGTTTCTTTTTTAGAAGGCCAAAACTTGTTCGGCTATGTTGATGGAACTCTTCCGCAGCCTTCCAAGCTCATCCCCAACCGCGCTTCAGGTCTTCTTGTTACCAATCCAGCCTATCTACCTTGGTATCATCAAGATCAGATGATTTTTAGCGCCATCATCTCCACCTTGTCTGTGGAAACATTACCTCATGTAATCGGTCTCTCTACATCACGTGACATCTGGATCACCCTGGAGACTCTCTCTATTGCTCAATCTCAATCCCGAATTCTACAACTCAAGCAACAGCTCTCCAACCTAAAGAACATGAAACAAACTATCTATCTAATCTGAACATATAGCTCTAGAGTCCTAGTAGATTACATTCACAACTAGTCTAGAGTTAATCTAAAGAGAAGTCTAAATAGAAGAGTCTTTGTTTAACTCTAAAGCTTTAGAAGAATCCTTATTCAACTCTATAGCATTATCTTTAGCCGAATAGGATTCTGATCCAATATGGATTTAGAGGTTTTCGGGTTTTCGGGCTTTCCTCCTTGTGGGCTTTGTTGGGTTCTTTTGTGGGCTGTTCTCGGGTGCTCCTTTTAGGCTTTAGGGTTTTGTTGGGTGCTTTTTGTGGGTTGGCTTTGGTTGTTCCTGTGTACTTAGGGGCGTCTTGCGCTTTTTCTAATAAAACTTTTCTTACTTATAAAAAAAAACATGTTAACTGTTTAGACAAAAGGGGACAAGTGTCCCTATTCTAGAAGGTATGAGGTGTCCTAAATCCAAAACATTGTATTTTACTCCTATAAATACTAGTGTATGAATGGAAAGAGTGGATTTTGGAATCACTAGACTTTCTTGATATGTTATTATAGCCTAGGATTTTTAAAAAAAGAAAAAGGAAGTGTATTGCCATTTTCTATTTCTCCTTGTTTTCAAGTGGCCTCATGCCATCTCCATTGACACCTCATCAAAGCGGTGATCAATGGCTGAATGAGGGACACAAAAAAACAAAGTAGTGCGCCATTTATGGTGGTAGCTAGTGGTTTTCTGTGGTTACATGGTGGTTGTTAGTTTGTTTTAGTTGTTTTTTGATTGCCAACGGGGTTGTGTTGTTTAGTTGTGGTTAATGGTGGTGTGAAAAGTGGTGAGCCGACCTTTAATGGTTGCTGACAGTTAGGCAAATCAAAGGTGGTATCGGTAGTTAGTTACAGTTGTCATTGTTGTGGTGGTTTGTTGACACTGTTGCAGTCGTCAGTGGCATCTGTTCGTGTTCCCATGGTGGTTGTCGACGACGAATATCCAGCGTGTTTTGAATAAGAAATGGGGTGTTTGGTTTTGGGTGCCTGTTGTCCCTATCTGGGATAAGGATATCCTAGTTTTGTTTAATCTCTTACTTGACATAACGTTATTCTAGGGCCGAGTCCAGGCCAACCTGGATCTAGCTTAGGTTCGAGTCTGGCCCAAGTCTAAAGGCCGGTCCATCATAATGGATCCAACTCAAGCCCAATCCGATCTAGTCATGTCAACTCAGGCTCGGCCCATAACCTGCTTTGTTCTTAAAATCGGATAATCCCAAATTCTAATAGGGTTGACCTAAACCCAAGTCGACCCTTGAATCATGTTTTTGATGATGTTGAAGTTTTCCAACGAGATTTCAGCCGGTGTGGGTGTTTTCGAGTGACTCTGGACTGGTGTTGGTATTTTTCAGAGAGTTATGACCAACATTGGGAGCTCGTTTGGCAAATCGGTTTATGTTTTTTGTTTTTTAAAACTGTTTTCTAGAACAAAAATTGAAAACAGTTCTCAATTGCTTTTTCGTTAAAAAAGTGTTTGGCAAACTGTTTGGAAAACAAAAAAAATAATCAAAGTGTTTGGACAAATATTTTCAAAACAGTTTCTACTGAAGAAGAAAACAGAAAACTGTTTGGCGTTTCTACTATCGTTTGTTTTCAAGTTTCTGTTTTTTTTCCTCCCATTGGGTGATTTTCAAACTAAATTGAAAAACATTCAGCACAACTCACTAGGGCTATAAACAAAATCAGGCACAATGTGAACATGACATTAAACTGATAGCTATAAACCAACACAGTTAGAGACAAACATCAAAGTCTAAACACATATTACACAATAAAAACCACAACCAATAGTACAAAGAACGAGACCAGTCAAAGTGCATAAAATCAGTTAATGTCTTCCACAGCCTCTTCAATACATAGTACTAATAATGTCAATTAATGTCTTTCTCATTACAAAAAAGTGCATAAACATGGTAGGCACGAAAACTAGTCAAAGGCAACCCAGAAGGTTAGGCACATCTAATCATGTCTATGCTGCCACATTTGTTGCATAATCCCTCAAGATGGTCATCTCATGCTCAGCTGAGTCTGAGAGATAACCAAAAGGTTAGGCACATCTCTTTTTTTTCTTTTCTTTTTTTGATAAGAAAGATTTTATTAAAAAAAGCATAAGGCACCCCTAAGTACACAAGGAGTATACACAGGAACAACCAAAGCAGCCTACAACAAGAAAGAAAATCCAACAATCCTCAAATACCCATCAACCCTCAAAAACCCAAGCTCTCAAACCCAAAACCTACGGGAGACCCAAGCCTACACCACATGCGCCTTGCCTTTCCTAAGCTGGGAGGACGCACTAGAATCACTGTAGTTGATGGAGCTTACCAAATTCAAAACTTCCCTCATACCTTTAGTCTTTGGACGCACTGCCTTAACTCCCCGATTGAAGTCCTCTTCAATAGCTTCCAACATCACCAAGGACGGATCCATATCCTCATCACTATCAAATTCCCAATCCAAGGCCAAATCAGGAGGTAAAACAACCAAAGGGTAATGGGAGTCACCATCCTCCCCATCTCAAATCTCGTCGCCCTTCTCTCATGCAACCACCTCCCTAGACGGACTGAAACTTACAGGCCACTTTTGAGATTGGGTCAAGTCATTCACCCTGAAATCCTCTCCCTTGATGGCGGTGGGAAAACCCAGAGTTGACGCAGACACAACCGACACTTTATGTGAGAGATTAGCTTGCACAACCGGGCTCGGATTGAGAAACCCCCGCCGAAGAAAACCCTTCACAGAAACTTCTGCACTAGCAGAATCCTGCATTGGAAGCACAACAATTGCTTTCTTGGCTGGATCTAGAAGCAGAGAAAGAAACCCAAGCACTTGAGCAACTGGCCTCAAAGCTTCCATAGAATCGGCAAAGAATTTCTCGTCCAAATGCACTTTTCTGGCTTCCTTAGCCTTCCGATAATACTTCTGGAACGGCTTAGAGTCCGACAACACAGGAGAAGAGGAATGCAACATCTTTCCCAACTCAACTGCCCCTGAAAAAGATTGTGAGGAGGTGATGCAAGATGAAACTTGCAAAGGCAACACGTTGGAGGACTGAAGAACTGAACAAGCAATAACCGAAGAAGAGGCACCCAAAGAAAAAGACCCAACATTACTTACCGTTGTTGGAGAAGCTACCAGAGGTGCTGAAGAGAAACGCATATCTGCTAAAGAGGTCCCCTCAAACTTGGTAGAAGCTACGAGGGGGGGAATAGAGAAGCTAGACCCCAATTGCCAAATCGCAGAAGGAGGGGTCCCCTCAAACTTGGTAGAAGCTACGAGGGGGGGAATAGAGAAGCTAGACCCCAATTGCCAAATCGCAGAAGGAGGGGTCCCCTCAAACTTGGTAGAAGCTACGAGGGGGGGAATAGAGAAGCTAGACCCCAATTGCCAAATCGCAGAAGGAGAAGAGCCACCGGCGCCAACATGAGAAGGTGGAGAACACCCACTGTGACAAGAATCTTTAGACATGGTCGCCGGAGAAATAGGCGCCTTCGCCTCCGGTGCTAAAACTTGGGGGCTTGGAACCTCGTGACCGGCATCCACGTCCAAGGAACCCCGTGAACCAGATTTCGTTTTCTTGAGGGCACACCAGATGGGTTTGTTCTTGGGCTTACGCACAGGCCTCTTAAAATGCCCAAAGACTTGAGAAACCTCCAAAGCCCTTAATAGCTTCCAAAAGCTCCCTTAGGGCCTGTCCAAAAACCAGGACTTGACTCGTCCACACCCCAAGAAGAGCCAGCGTCTCCTTCACACCTACCTGTGAGGACAACCCCTGTTCTGCAAAAACAGTAGAACACGCAACATCACTTGGGACAGAGCAAAGACAGTCCTTACCCTGCGGACCATCAGACGAAAAACCCAGTATAGTCTAACACTATCTGCCTGTTATTTGCCCAGCAGATTCCCCTGCCTTGACGACGTAAACAAAGCCGTCACAGGTGGGCACAATTCCGCCCGCACCACCTCCACAAACGAGGGCCTGTTACCTACCTTTTCCGTCGGCAAAGAAGACCCAAAACCACACCCTACCGTAGCAACAAGGAATTCCCTAGCCTTTTGCAGCTCACCAACAAACTTGAGCCAACCCCATCCTCTACGCCCCTCAGGAACAAGAAGGAACCCTCTCCTTTCACCCACCCCATAGGTTGCTGCCTCTACAAACTGACCATTTTTGTTCCCGCCTCTTTTGTATGATTGACACCTTTGACCCCTCCCTAAAGATTTAACAAAATCTGAATCTCTAGAGGAACCCATCAACAACTCCATCATTGACACCAGCCACTCGGTGCACTGGTTGCTTAGGAGTACCTCACCGGAAAAATCTTTCCTCTTTTCTTCCACCCGCAGCACCGACGCCACATCAAGAACCGAGAAAACGAACGATTTTGCCTCCACCAAAAATCTTCTTTCCATCTCTATGCTCGCCAATTGGAACCGACAAATCACCCAAGATTAGTTTCCATCGTCGAGATCACTAAGGAGAGGACAAGAGGAAAAGAAAGAAGAAGCTGAACTAAGCCAGAAAGCTAGCGTGATGCACGGGCACGCGCCACCGCTAGTGGACGAAAGGGAATGGAATGAGATGTACTCTATGGGAAGGGAGGGAGGGAGGGGGCGTCAATTCAGGCACATCTCATGCCCTGTGTCCCAAGTGTTCTCGAGATCCATAGGTATATTGGACTCAAAGTTGCCTTCACCTACATATGACTAAGAGAAACATCATCTAGCAAATCCTCAAGAAAGAACTTCGGTAAGCCCACAAAAATGCTTGAAGAAAAACCAGATAAATAATTGTGACATACACTTGATGAAAATACCATGGTTAGGGAGATGAGGGAGGGAGAGTCAATTCAGGCACATCTCATGCCCTGTGTCCCAAGTGTTGTCGAGATCCATAGGTATGTTGGACTCAAAGTTGCCTTCACCTACATATGACTAAGAGAAACATCATCAAGCAAATCCTCAAGAAAGAACTTCGGTAAGCCCACAAAAATGCTCGAAGAAAAACCAGATAAACAATTGTGACATACACTTGATGAAAATACCATGGTTAGGGAGGTGAGATATCCACACAAAACCAATTATCTCGATCAGAAATTGCCATTGATAAAGACCAGGCCCATCATGCGTTAGGCTGGGTGACTCATCTGAAACAACACACCGAACAATTGTTACTCAATCGTAAGATCAAGAATCATGACACTTGCATCATAAGCAAGTGGAGAGTATTACCAAATATTGCATTTCTCTGCAATGAGAATAAAAGTAGTGTTTCTAAAGCATGAACAGGATTCACAAGTATCAACAAGCCATTAGCTCAGGTAGTAATTGCAATTTGAAGAGGCATACAACGAACCAAAAGCAATCACTCGAAAGAACAAATATCTGCAAAACAAATTCCCCCCCCCCCCCAACAGAACAAATATCTAAACAAAACAAACGCCTCTAGTATCAAATGTTCCGTTCTTGTTTCTACATGTCACTCCATCCCATACTAACCCAAAGTCATTAACATTCTCAAAATCAATTTCTATTAAACCAAAATCTCAGAATACAACAAACTTCAATCATACAAATGTAAAAATCAAGCTCCAACTAAAATGGATATCTCAAGAATATAAAGAAAAGTCAAGGGAATCTCACCTTGTTTACCTTTCTCTCTTGGTCGGGAGTCCCCTTGAGCCTCCTTCTCCTTTCTTCTTCTCTCCTCCTTGTTTTTCCTTCTCTGTTCCCAACAGAAAAAAGCCCATCTCTAAGCATGAAGAACATGGATATCTAAACCAGCATGTAAACCAAGTGAGACAATGGCTTAGGAAAAAAAAAAACCCAAAGTAAGACAATAAATTTGATTTGCTCAATACTTATGTACATGTGTCTTAAGATTAGCAAATTAAATTACATTAGTTTATAATACCCAATTTACAATCACTTAAAGAATAATCCCACTTTGTTCTTATAATTTTGCATTCCATAAGCAAAGACACAAACAAGCTTTGGCTCAATTCCTACCGGCTTAGCACTGAGATTCATTGCAAAATCTACCATGAGCATTTTTGTTTCTTGGGTGTTGGATGGGGGGTTCTATTGGGTTTTATTTTATTATGGGGGTTACTTTGTATCTTGGGTGTTTGTTGGAGGGTTTCTATTGTATCTTGGGTTTTATGTGGGTTTTGGGTGTTGTGGGCATGTAGTTTCTTATGGGTTTTTCATGTGGACTAGCTGAGTTGCTCCTGTGTATACTTCATGTGTACTTAGGGGCGCTTTACGCTTTTTTAATGAAATTTTTTTACTTATCAAAAAAAAAATCTACCATGAGCATTTTAAAGCAAAATTAAACTTAAAAATTGCCCCAAAAAATTTACAAATTTTTTTTTGATAAGTTAGAATAGTTTTATTGAAAACGTAAGGCGCCCCTACGTACACTAGAAGTATACAACAGGAAACACCTAACTAGAAAGCGAAAAAGAAGCAAGAAAATCAGCAAAGCTGATTGATAATGGGTACAAATAAGCCATCGACCAGACATACAAGGTATGGAGGAACAACTCTAACACCTCCTCTAGGGAGCTCTCTAGGTTCTCAAAACACCTAACCCAAAAAATTTACAAATCCATCTAACAAAATCAATCAGATCTAGACCTAAATCGCACCAACCTTCAGGGCCACAAAAATTTCTCACAACCAAAATAAACAAAGAATTTTCCCAAGAAAAAGCGTCGAGCTGCCAAAAACCATAACCTATTCACAGAAAGTCTCAATTTTCTTACTTATAAAAAAAAAGAAAGTCTCAATTTTCTTGAGAACCAAACAGATTGTCGAGAAATCAAACGTACTTTCTTGCTCGGAAAAAATCAAGCAAGATCTTTCAATGCGATGGCCGTAGCTGGAAAAATGAACGAAAATAAAAAAGAGTTGAATGTGAAATCAAGAACAGAGGTGAGCAGGGAAATCACACAACCTAAAGGGGAGAAAAGAAAAGGAAATCACAGCCTAAAGGCGAGAAAAAAAGGGAAATCGCACAGTGAAATCGATAATAGAGGTGAACAAGCAACAACTCATGAATGGGAAAGGGGAGGAGAAAAAAAAAACCCCTCTCAGGAATCGAACGCCGGACCTGTCCCAAAGTGGGAGTACGGAGCACTTAAACATAAATCGATTTTCCCGTTCTCTGCGTGTTTTCATTACTGTATATGAGAACTTGATACCTGTTTTTGGAAACAGGTTTAAATTGTTCTCAGATTTCGTGTTTCTTCCGTTTTCGTTTTCATCTGTTTTCTGTTTTAAAACAGGTACCCAAACGCAATGCTACAGTAACAAAATCGATTTTGCTGTTTTGGAAACAGAAAACCTGTTTCCAAAACAAGTTGCCAAACAGGCACTGGTATTTTCTGGCATGTTTTGCTTGGCATTGGTGTTTTCTGGAGAGTTTCAATCAATGTTGATGTTCCCCAGTGAGTTTTCCGGCATGTTTAAGACAGATTTTTGTTTACCGCAAGATTTCAGTGGCTTCCGACGAAGTTTCGGTTGGTTTGGAGTTTCTGGTGTTTTGGCCAGGTCGGTAGTTTCCGGCATTGTTTCAGCCGGTTACTGGCATTGTTTTTACTGGTGCTGGCCGGTACTGTTCATTTTCAGCCAGCTTTAGTGATGTTTTGGCCGGTTCAGAAATTTTTTTGCTAGTTTTGTTGTGTTTTTGGTCGGTTCAGCTTTGTTTTTCGTCCGGTTTAGTGATATATCGGCTGGTGTTCTTTTCTTGACCGATTTTGTGGTTTTATGGCTGGTTTCGTGGTGTTTTTGACCGTTTCATGTTTTTCAACCAATTTGATGTTATTTCAGTCTGCAGATGAGTGTTTACAAAGTCTATGTCAATAAGAGTTCATTTGTTACAAGATGGGTTTATATTGCTCATAGGATATATATATATATATATAAGATCCAGCTTGAGGGTGAGTGTTGGAGAGAAAGGGATAAGTGTCCCTATTCTAGAAGGTGTCCGTATGAGATGTTCATAAATCTAGAATATTGTATCTGCTCCCATAAATACTAGTGTATGAATGAAAAGTGTGAATTTTAGAATGACTTTATTTTCATAACATTAACATTGTCAAACATTACATGTTTTAGTTTACAGCTGATAGCTTTCTTTCTTTTCTTTTCTTTTCTTTATTTTATTTTATTTTATTTTTTTTGGGAGTAAAAATTAACTAGTTAATCACTTTTCTTGCCTCATTGCAGTCTAGGCAAAAAGCACTCGCAGACCTGCAGCAAATGCAAACTGTGCATGTAAGCGAAACTTCGTACCATTAGTTTGTTGGCTAGTGATGTTCAAATGGTTGATTTAGGGGGATATCAATTAAATCTGATGGCTTTGACACTGCACTAAAGACTAGACTTTTTCTCATGCTGTGTATTCTTTTCTCTTCTTTTTTTTTTCTTTTTTTTTTTTTTTTTTCCATGGGTTGGTAACTAATCGTTGTGTAAATAACACGATTTAAAAAAATTCCTAGATTAATAGCCAGTTAAATAATTTTTAAAAGCCTTTTTTGTCGTTTAAGATGTAATCAAGAGTTATTCTCGAAGGTCAAGTTTTGGGAAAACCGAGTGGTAAGACCTATCTAGTTTGAACCCAGAACTGGTGTACCCTGTGACATTTTTCTTCAATGTTTTTGGAAGGCCTTTGTAACTTAAGTTCATTGCTTTAAATTCAGATCTTTATATTTTCTTGAACGAGTGTGAAATGAGTCAAGAAAGACTCTTAGCCCTCTCAGCTTCTCCACCCCTCCCCTCAAGCTTTCTGGGATTTCTTTTCCTCTGTTGAACTCAATTCTTAAAATATGCCCAATGGAATGATATTTTTCCCTGATTAGTTATGATTTAAATACAATATTAAACATGTCCTGAACCCAAATTGTGTATCTGCATAGCTGTGAAGCTTTCCCTTTTTCTAATATAGGATTGGGTATTTTTTTTTTTTTGTGGGGGGGGGGTGTTGGGGGTTGGGTATGGTGGCTGGGTAGTGTTGGGGTGTTTATGTTATGATATATTTACAAGAATGTTTGTTGCCTGAGACAATCAATCTTTGATTTATTTGTTTTTCCTAGCTGTGAAGAGTGTTTTTGTCCATGTATTTTGTAGCTTGAGAAGCTGAGCGACATTCAGTGCCAACCCGAGTCACAGCTAAAGTTCATAACAGAGGCTTGGCTACAGGTAAATCAGAAGTTCTGCATTGCATGACAGAAGGTATACTTCTCTTCCTCATCAAATATGCTGTGTATGCAGATAGTTGAATGTAGACGAGTTCTCAAATGGACATATGCCTATGGATATTATTTACATGATAATGAACATGCCAAGAGACAGTTCTTTGAGTACTTGCAAGGTATGTCTTTTCCGCCAGCTTGAAGCAGACATGTTATCTTGGCCTCCTTTGTTGCATTTGAAATCTGTGTCATGCAGGTGAGGCGGAGTCTGGGTTGGAGCGACTTCATCAATGTGCAGAGAAGGAGCTACAAGTTTACCTCAATGCAGAGGGTCCATCAAAGGATTTCAATGAGTTCCGCACAAAACTTGCTGGACTGACCAGGTGACTTCCTCCAGAAAATTTCACTCGAGATTTTGTCTGGTTAAGTTGGCTCAACCAAGAATTAACGTAATTCAGGATTCTGTAGAACTCAAAAATATTGGAAAATTCAAAGATACCGAGTAGGGTGAACGTACTAGTGTTGTTAGATAAATCTAGTAATATTTATCACTCCGAAAAGTAAACTTGGTCTTTGAAAAGAGAAATGCTAGGGGTGCCAAATCTTTTACCAAAAGATGGATACCAAAATGATGTGAAACTTATTCATTGATACCTGTAGCATTTCGTTTTATTAGTTTTGATCCTCTCCAGTGAATAAGCTCAACATCATTTTGGTATCCATCTCTTGGTAAAAGATTTGGTGCCCCTAGCATTTCTCCTCTTAAAATGCCCCCTGGTCTAGGTGCATCAGCATTATAGTTTTTTTAGGCCTGGTTTCTTAACTCATGTCTCATGCTAACTTTTCACAGTCAAAAACCCTTCGTAGCTTGCCATGAACATTCAGAAGCTTAGCTCATAACCTTCAGCAGAATGAAGTAGCTGTTAAATTTTTAGACGCTGATTTTCAGTTTTCACTTATCCTTTCTACTTTGCATATTGATTGACTAAAAATATTGTGGCTCCTCCTGTTACTGATTGTCTTGTGATTCCAATGGCAACAGTGTGACTCGGAACTACTTTGAGAATTTAGTCCGAGCTCTAGAGAATGGTCTATCAGACGTCGATTCCCATGGTGCCTGCAGCAGGACAGCAAGCTCAAAGAGCTTGGGGGGTGGGAGCGGTAAGGGGAGAGGCGGGAGGGGCAAGGGCCCAACATCGAGATCAAGTAGTTCCAGCAGAAATATTGATGATTCAGGCCGCTGGTCCTGTGAACATTGCACCTTTTCAAATGTCAAGTCGGCCACCATCTGCCAGATGTGCCACCAACGGCGGTGAAGCTTGTGTCCTATGCAAATAGAGCCACCTGGATGCTGAAGATTGTTTTTGCCTCTTTGGCTGGCTGGTGTTGATGGTGAAGAGGCCCTAGTGGGAGGGAGGGGAATGTGATGGAGGAGACTTTTTCCATGGGTAATTAATCTCTGGAGGGAGAAAGCAGAAATGGAAAAATAAGGGTGGGATGGGAGTAGGGAAATAACTGGTACTCTGTATGTGGTGTGTATTGGATGGATAATGAGGTGTATATAGTTCCTGTTGTTTGTCCAACTTATATATTGTGGCCTTACCAGGATCCCCATGCAAACGCATTCAATCTGTAATTTGAGTTGTAGCAAGCTTTGAAAGCGTCCACGTGGGTTGTAAGAAAAACTCTGGGGTTAGATTATTTAGATAAGCTGTATTGGCCCCTGTATGGATGAAATAAAAAAGAAAAAAAGAAAAAAAGAAAAAAAGAAAAAAATTGTGATGTAATATTTATAATTCTATTCATCACGTGCGTTTTCTAGTGAGTAGTTTTGTGTTAATGGGCATCACCCATTGCCTCCCCGCATCTCTTTGCAACGAACATTTTGCCCTTTACCCATCTAATCTCTATATGGAATGCACATCAAATACTTCTCATATTCTTCTCATGAAACGTTAATCTTGTGTGTGTTACAAGGCCCAATTCCAAGAGAAGAAATAGTGAAATACCCAATTGGAGCAGGTCGTTTTCACTGAGCATGCCCTTCCCATATATTAAGGCCTTTAGATCCCTATATGATATTCCTTTACCAAAAAAAAAAAAAAAAAACAAATGTCTAAAGTGCAACACCTTGACTGTAGTGAAAGGAAAATATGATGGCGTTTTTGTGGGTTAAAATGACCCCCACCAGGTATTCACTGGGACAAAACATGATATATTTGACCAATTGCTTAAGTTGTACAAATGCTACAATTTAAATTCGTAACAATTGCCATAGTTCCAAAGGAAATGGAAGTCAGGCCAGAAAGATTTCTGATTTGGGTTTGAATATTGTTCTCGGTCCATGAAAGAAATGAGGATGATGAGGCTAGAAAACAAAATCACAAATCTTCTAGGCCCTGCTCTTACCTATATAGACGGTCCATCAAGTCTCTTCCATGCAGACCGTGCCTTCCTACATCAATTTAGCTCATACCAAGAAAGAGGGGAGGAAAAAAAAAAATAGCATGTATACGTAATAGGTGTGAGCTAGTATACATAATGAGGATTAAGAATGGGAAAGTGCTCCCATTATTTCTTCCTTTCGGATCAATAATGGGAAAGACCCCCCTCCCCCTCTTGTAACCTTTTTCCTTATTTGCTTAGAAAAAAGAAAAAGAAAAAAATAGAGGCATGATCTAAGTATGCATAATGAGGATTAAGATTTCCTACATTTTTTTTTTGGTAACTCTATTGTACCCAATTCTAAAAAAATTTGATAAATAATTTTCAACTCAATGTTAGGTTTTGTAATTGGCTCATTTGGTGTTCAAAACTTTATTTTATGTTTTAGGAGATTTGGGTATTTTTGTACTTGGGCAAGATTTGAAGATTGCTGCAAAAAGACAAGTACATCAAATAACGTCTGAATGTGACAGCGAACTCCTACTCTCGAGTTGAAGTGATGTCCAGACATCCCACTTTCCTGTCTGGATGCTGGCACGCAAAAAACGCTATGGCTATTTAAAGCCTGCTTTGTCTCAACTATCTACATCTCTTAGAAACATGATTTTCAGAGCCTCCATAGAGAGTATTAAGAGACAAGCCCCAAGACCTTGGTATGATACTACACAAGGTTCTTGAGTGGTGTCAAGCGTTTGCTCGTGTAAAAACTCTTGGAATGGATTCAAGCCGACATGTTGTGACTGCATAATCTATGCAATAACTGAAGTCTACCAATGGGGATCGGTAAGGAGTTCATTCGCTAAAGACCGACCCAGAAGGGAGTTGGAGTTTACAGACGTGAGGAGTACGTCGTCCAACAAATTGTCTTGGTAAAGTTACAAAGGGGTTGTTAGTTTTTCTTCAAGTATAATGAAATCCTGAGTTTGGCTGCCCCTGAGAGGTTTTTCCTTGGTGCAAGGTTTTCTTCTTCGTCAATAAAAATATTGTGTTGTGTGTTTGTTGATAATTGTTGGCTTGGTATTTTATATATGCATTTGTTCCACTACGTTTGGGGTCAGGATTGTGTGTTATATTTCCCAATTGGTGTTAGAGCGAATGCACACTCTAAATGAAAAGTTTTTTTCCTCTGTGATCCTTGACCCTGGTTTCGTGGATCCATCCGTGAATTGTGTGTAGTCTTGTGAGAACGTGGATGTTTCCACGGCTAGTATGTGTTGGGACTGGTGTCCAAAATTTCAATTGCATTGATGATGCTTTTTCTGTAATTGTATAATATTGAACATTGGACATATACATTAATGTTTTACACGTACATATATGTTTGAATATTTTCCTATTATATACGTGTAAAGTCCTTAAGTTATACATTGTATTTGACTATGGTGTGAGTAATGAGATTATCACACAGATGATCATAGTCATTGGTCCTTGTAACTTATAAAATATTGTTCATACTCGTAAATGGAATTGAAAAATCCATGTAGATAATTACATATCAACCTTAACAATCTATCTTGATTAACAAAAGCAGATAAGGCTTCAGGTTGATATGTTGATGTAAGAGCAAAGTAGTATAATGCACCGAATGGACTACGTGAGTCATCATTTTTTCCACATTGTAATAAAGAACAATGTATGTCCATGACAACTTATATAGTTACTCTAAATCCTAAGAAGATTGTGAACTCGGATGTAAAGTGTAAGTAACTTTGATGTATGAGAGTGAAATGAAATCTATTGTCAACATATCTGTGCATTGTGCGATCATATGTAGTATTGTGGGAACACCTTATTCAATAAAGAATCCAAATATTTGTCATTTAAAAAAGAAATAATGAATCTTCCCCTTGATGTAGATTTAATAGGAATAATTATCTTAAAGCTCGAGCATGAGTGTTTCAGTGGTATTTACTGAAAACTTTGCTTTGTGCAAGGTGAGATGAAATCTCACACGGTACAAAAAGGAAAAATCTTGTAATTAAATCAGGTTTTCAAGAAAAAGAGGTACTAAACAAAGTTACAGTGTATTGACTTTAGTTCAACTAGAGAATGAATCTATGGAAGGGTAATATATAATAAATAAGTACGTCACATAAATTAATTCATGAATTTGAAAATATATATTAGAGTGCAGACACATTTGTTTAGTGGAATCAATTATAATTAATAGTGTCATGTGAAATTGTCACAGACCTATTGAAGCTAATTCTATTTTTTCCTTTAGATCCCCCCTTGAGCTGACGTAAATTGACTATTTGATTTGGGCCTCAATTATGCATTTATTAATTTATATTTCTTTATTTGATAAAGCATAGGCCATAGGAATTTAATTCCTAAGTAGCTTATTACTTAGAGATGATTGAGCTTTGAAATTTATTTCAAAAAGGCTTCAATGGAGTTAAATGAGCATTGGGCCTAAAGGATAAAACCCAAGCCCGTGCTTAAAAGTGTGTAGAAGTAGGCCAAGGCACATGGGGAGATTTTTTCTCCCCATGGCCGTGTGATGCAAGGCCAAGGGGAGTGTTTTTCTCCTCTTGGTTGTGCACCTAGTAGAATAGGACTAGGAGTCTTAGTTCTTCTATGACTCTAGTCCTAATTCTATTGTGGCTCCAGTCTTGGTTCATCCACGACTCCAGTCATAGTTCTACTACAACTCTAGTTTATCTCCTAAGCCAATTATGATTGTTAATTCAATTCTATAAATAGAGGATCATAGTGAAGACTAATGCACGAACTCACTGATTGATAGAATTCATCGATTCATAAGTTGAAAAACTACAAGATTCAAGTTTTACAAATATTTTTGTGGAAGGCAAAAAAACGTGCAAAGAGGATCGTGAGAAATATTCAAGTGAGAATATTTTATTTTCACAAGATTATGCTTCTACCTATTCTATTGATTTGATAATAGTTTGTGAGTCCACATTCTCGGTTATAATTAGTCATCAAAGAGAAGGTCTAAAGGTTTAATCAAGAATACCAAGAATGTCAAGAACGTGTTCTTGATCATTAAACATGCAAGGAGAATCTCAGTTAGAATTAAATAGCTATAAATGCCTAGGAAAAGCCGAATTCGATTCTAAGTACCTCAAACTGGTACATTTGTTACATCTAGCATTGTTTATCTTGAAGCAAAAACTTTCCTAGGATTGGTTTCCATTTAGCTTCTGTATGTGCATGATCCCCCACAAGTGGTATCAGAGCCAACTTCAAGAAAACCTGGTTTAGATTTTTACACTTGTTCTTCATGTTTTTCGGCTTTATGTTATATTGCTTGTGTTGAATTTTTAATCCAAAAGCTCTGAGGATTTTGATTGATCGTTTTCGATCCTAAAACATGTTTATTAACATGTGAGGATCTAATCTAGAACGTTTCAAGTCAATAGAAGCACGTTTGGTTTTTTATTTTATTTTACTATACAAAACAGTGTTGCAATATTTTTACAGTACGGGATGTTGTAATTACAAATTTTTGAGGATGCTTTAAACAAGTCTTAAAAAAAATTTGGGATTGTTTTCTGCATGAAAAATCGTGGTTGAATCAATGGTTTAAAGGGATTCACGTTTCGATGAACATCGAAAAAGTTATGATCCAATCTTTATTCGTCAGCAGATCTGGAATTTTCTGAATTCTTGTAGCAATTGTTTTATTTCGATTCTTTGAGCATGACTTGTTTGTGTTTAAAAATTGATTTGACAATTGATTTCATATGTAAAATGGTTGATTAACGCATTGGAAAAGTCGAAACAGTGTTTTCAATTTTTTTCTCAGCACGTTTCATTATGTTTTCTATTGCGTACCAAGTCTGAAATTTTAAATTCATGGTACATGTTTATAACTTCTAAGAACATTCCTAGTAGCCTCACCAAATTTTACTAGCCAAAATAGTTAAAAACTAATTTTCTCTATTCTGGTGAGCCATTTGTTTAATGCACCTCCAGCAGCCTCATCATTTTAACTATTCACTATCACTATTCCATTTAATTAATATATTTTCGGATTTCTTTATTCTTTCTCTATTTAATCTTTTTTTAATGTTTGTCTTTTCGTAACGATCAGATTTTTTAATATTTGTCTTATTCTTATGTTCATATTTTTAAAAATTTGTATTATATTATATTATTATGCTCTAAGGTTTATTTTTTTATACATAATCAAATAATGAATTTCTTAGATTATGGAATATGTTATATATGGTATATAACATGTTACTATGTTAGTGATCAAAAGAAAATAAGGTTACAAGTTGCTTGGATGTGCTTTAGAATAACTTCAAATTTTATTCAAGTTCTTGAGGATTAAAACACGTCTATGAAATCAATCTTGTCTAGATTTTTGAGTGTATAGTTTTCATGTTGTCAATCATTTGAAAAGAGTTTTATATTATTGAAACATGATTTTGCATTCATAAATGTTTGGTTGCATAGTGATTTAATCACAATGCTTGCTAGGGCATGAGGTTTGCTCATGACTAGGCAATGGAGAAGAGCCACGGGTCCAACCCGTGACTATGGCAGCACTTGGTTGTGGTGACTGGTCGCCACTTTAGGGGTGGAATACCTAAGGTTCCTCAACTTAAGGGGCGGCAAGCCTTGAATTATTTTGGGTTTTTCAAACAGTAATCCTAATCCATAAACTCTAACAGTATGGATCCAAAAATCCTTAACCTAATATTTTTGGGATCTAATTTTTCGAAGAATATTCCAGGTTTTGATAATTTATTAAAAGAATTGGTTGTGATTTTTTCACAAGACTTAAACATGAGGAATTCCAACTTATTTGGAATGTGATGTTTAAGATTCACAATTTGGAAAAGTTATGAATAAGAATTTGTTTAGGAGTTAAAACTCCATAGAACCTACGACATAATTTTGTTAGGTTTAGGGTTGACAATGTTTTCCTTAATGGGAGTGGGAGTGGAACTCCAAGAACCTAATACGTGACGAAGTTCCTTATGGAAGAACGGTTCCTAATTTAATTAGGTCAACCATCTCATGTGTTGGAACAAGTGGCTCATATTCGTAGGTAACTGTCCGGACGGCTCAAAGGAGCGTCCATACGTCCTCAAAGGAGCGTCCAGACGTCCTCAAAGGAGCGTCCAGACGTCCTCAAGTGTTCGGAGAACTGTCCAAACGGGGTAGCAGATAGCAACCACAATGAATTCATGTTCGCTTAGGTGTTCGGACAGTTCAACGGACACCTAGATCCGAGAGCACCTGTTCGATGTGGTGTTCGGACAGCAATGCGATGGCTGCAAACGGGGAAGACCTAATGTAACCGTTCGGACACTAAGTTGTAGCCATCCGGACACGTGTTAGAGAAAACACATATTACTGCTAGGTTTAATGGGGGCTCTTGGGGGATGGCAGGGAGTACTATATATATATGTTGTATTGTAACCCTGAACAAACAGATTAATGAATATAGCCGCACTCACTCCTGTGGACGTAGGAAAATTGCCGAACCACGTAAATACTATGTTTTTCTCTCTCTTTTATCTATTTTCCTTCTCATATTATTCATCATTGGTGTGTGCACAATAACAACAGATCACAACAATTGGTATCAGAGCCAGGTTCTAGAAGCAAGTTCTTCGATGGCTGGGGTTGGCACATCTTCTGCAAAATTTGATGTGATGAAGTTCGATGGAACGGGCAATTTCGGGTTATGCTAGAGGCGTGTCAAGGATTTGTTGGTGCAAAAAGGTATGGTGAAGGAGTTATATGGGACGAAACCAAACGATATGGCAAACATAGATTAGAAGGAGCTCGAGGCAAAGGCGGTGGCTACTATTCGGCTTTGTGTAGGAGATGACGTGATGTCTCATGTCATGGACGAAGAATCTCCGGCAGCAATTTGGTTGAAACTGGAAAGCCGATACATGTCCAAGTCATTGACGAACAAGCTCTATCTGAAGCAGCAGTTGTACAGGTTGAAGATGGCGGAAGGCTCAGACTTGAGCCAACACATTAATGTGTTCAATCAAATAATCGGCGATTTGAAGAGGCTTGATGTGAAGTTCGATTACGAAGATAAGGCATTGATGCTGTTGGATTCACTCTCAACTTCTAACACATGAAAAAAATTTGGTTACAACTCTAACATGGGGAAAAGAGTCCTTGGAGTTAGAGGACATTACAGGAGCCCTACTTGCGTTTCATCAAAGGAAGAAAGTCAATGATGAGAGTTATCAAGGAGAAGGGCTAATTGTGAAGGGTAACCAGGAACGTGGAAGAAGCAGCAACAAGAAGGGTTCGAATGCAAGGAATTCTTGGTCAAAGTCCAAGAAGAGGAAGGACGTCAATTGCTACAAGTACGGGAAGAAAGGGCACATGAAGCGGGATTGTCCAGACTTGAAAAATAAAAAGAAGGATGACGAGAATGAAGGTTCCTTAAGGTCTGCAAACGTAGTGGAGGATGATTTAGACACTGCTGATGGTGATATGCTCTCAGTTGCAGGAACTTCAAAGCATCCTGTGGATTCTTGGCTTCTGGACTCAGCATGTTTGTTTCACGTGACGTCCAACAGAGATTGGTTTGACACCTATAGGTCAATTAATTCTAGTATAGATACTTTGGGTAATGGTGCACATTGTCAAAATACTGGCAACGGAAATATCAAAATTAAAATGTTTGATGGTGCGGTTAGAACGTTGTGTGATGTTAGGCATGTACCAAATGTAGAGAAGAATATAATTTCATCGGGGTACTTTAGACTCTAACGGGTTTAGTTATAAGTCTAAAGGCGGGATAATGAAAGTAGTTAAGGGTGCGATGGTAGTGATGAAGGGAGAGAAGAATTCGAAAAATATCTATAAATTGTTAGGTAATACAGTTGTAGGTGGAGCAGCTTCTGTGGAGTCTGAGTTTGATAATACTGTCTTGTGGCATATGCAGTTGGGTCATATGGGTGAGTAGGGCATGTTAGAACTTCATAGGAGAAATCTATTGAAGGGTGTTAAAACATGTAAACTTGAATTTTGTAAGTTTTGTGTTCTAGGAAAACAGAGCAGGGTGCAATTCAAGTCAGCCGCACACAAGACAGATGGTGTTTTAGACTACATCCATTCTGACGTTTAGGGGCCAGTGAGGATAGCATCACAAGGAGGACAGGTATATTTTCTTACGTTTATTGATGATTTTTCTAGAAAGGTTTGGGTATACTTAATGAGGCACAAGTCAGAGACGTTTGCCAAGTTCAAATTGTGGAAAGCTGAAGTGGAGAACTAGACTGGGAGAAAGATCAAGTGCCTCATAGTACACGAATGATCTATTCAGAGACTTCTGTGAGTAGCATGGGATAAGAAGACACTTCATAGCATGCATGACACTGCAGCAAAACCGTGTGGTGGAAAGGATGAACATGTCGATTGCAGAGAGAGCACGATGTCTCAGGTTGAATGTTGGACTTGCGAAGATTTTATGGGCTGATGTAGTGAGTATGGCTTTCTACTTGATAAAAAGATCACTGAGTGTAACACTAGGAGGCAAGGTTGCAGAGGAGGTGTGGACAGGTAACAAGGTAGATTACTCTGGATTGAGAGTATTTGGTTGTCCATAATATCTGCACGTACCTAGTGAAGAGAGATCAAAACTTGACCCGATGTCTAGACACTATATCTTTCTCGGGTATGAGAAAGGGTGGGTTACAAGCTGTGGGATCCAAAGAGCAGTAGATGCCAGAAAGCGGTAGCAGTGATAAGTAGGTGGTGCAGGTGGAGCTAGAGACTTCTATGTAGGAGAACACTTCTCAAGGTACAGAGCCCTCTACTTCAGGCACTGAGGAGCAGCACACTATAGCCATAGATAGACCCAAGCGCACTATCAAGCCACCAATCAGGTATGGTTTCGAAGACATGGCTTCTTATGCTCTTGTTATTAGCAGCGGAGATCCTACTACTTTTCAAGAGGCTGTCAATAGCCAGGAGAAAAGTAGATGGGTGGGTGCTATGGTGAAAGAGATGGAGCCCTTGCACAGGAATCAGACGTGGGATTTGGTGGATCTTCGAAAGAGGAAGAGGGCGATAGGGTACAAATGGGTGTTCAAGAAGAAGGAAGCAATATCAGAAAAAGGGGGAGAAAAGTTCAAGTAGAAAGGGGTTGACTACGAGGAAATATTTTCGCTAGTGGTCAGGCATACTTCCATCAGAGTAGTTTTGGCATTGGTAGCACATTTTGACATGGCATTGGAGCTGATGGATGTGAAGACAGCTTTTCTCCATGGTGATTTAGAGGAGCAGATTTACATGGAGCAGCTAGAAGGGTTTAGTCAACCTGGACAAGAGCACTTAGTCTGTAAACTGAAGAAGTCACTTTATGGGCTGAAGCAGTCTCCGAGGCAGTGGTACAAGAGGTTTGACTCCTACATGATCAAGATTGGTTACAAGAAATGTGAGTATGACTGTTGTGTGTATGTGAGGAGCCTTGATGATGGCTCATATATTTTTCTGTTACTGTACGTGGATGATATGCTTGTCGCAGTTAGAAGTATGAAAGAAGTCAACAAGCTGAAGGCCTTGTTGAGCAAAGAATTCAACATGAAGGATTTTGGCACAGCCAAGAAGATTCTTGGGATGGAGATTTGCAGGGATAGGAATACCAGGAAATGGTGGCTATCCCAGGCCGGATATGTGAAGAAGGTGCCAAAGAGGTTTAGCATGGAGAATGCAAAACTGATAAGTACACCTTTGGCGAATCATTTTCGTTTGTCTACCTCACAGTGTCGAAAGACAATTGAAGAAACTGAATACATGTCCAAGGTCCCATTTGCTAGGGCAGTGGAGTGTCTGATGTACGTGATGGTATGTACTAGGCCAGACTTAGCTCAAGTAGTCAATGTGGTGAGTAAATTCATGGCAAATCCAGGGAGACAGCATTGGGATGCAATCAAGTGGATTTTTAGGTACTTGAAGGGTACTATAGGCTATGGCATCACTTTTGCCAGATTGAAGAGTGATGTGTCAGTTGTTGGGTCTGTAGATGCAGACTATGCAGTGGATTTGGATGACAAGAGATCGACCACAGGGTATGTGTTTAGTCTTGCGGGAGGATCTATTTGTTGGAGATCCATGATCCAGTCTACTGTTACGATGTCCACGACTGAGGTGGAGTACATGGCAGCGATTGAGGCTGCTAAGGAAGCTTTGTGGCTCAGAGGGTTAGTCAGGGAGATGGGTATTCAGCAAGGTGGAGTTCAGCTACACTCTGACAGTTAGAGTGCCATTTATTTGGCAAAGAACCAGGTGTATCATGCGAGAACCAAGCATATTGATTTGAGGTTTCACTATATCAAGGAATTGGTTTCTACAAGTGATTTGTTACTTGAGAAGATCCACACTTCTGAGAATGCAGCAGACATGTTGACAAAACTCATTACCGTAGGCAAGTTCAAGCATTGCTTGGACTTGATAAATGTCTCCAGGTGCTAGAAAGGAGATGAGGGGAGGCGACATCCCCAACTTACCAGTTCCAGGTGGAGGTACGATACTTGTTTATCTTCAAGGTGGTGAATATTCGCGCAAGGCGGAGATTGTTGGAACAAGTGGCTCATATTCACAGGTGACCATCCAGAGTCCACTAGTGTTCGAAGAAGTGTCAGAACAAGAAAGCAAACAGCAACCACAGGGAGTTCATGTTCACTTAGGTGTCTAGACAGTTTAGCGACACCTAGACCTGAGAGCACCTGTTCGATGTGGTGTTCGGACAACAATGCAATGGCTGTGAATGAGGAATACCTAATGTAACCGTCTAGATGCTAGGTTGTAGTCGTCCGGATGCGTGTTAGAGAAAACACGAATTACTACTAGGTTTACTAGGGGTTCTTGGGGGATGGTAGGGATTACTATATATATATGTTGTATTGTAACCCTGAACAAACATATTATTGAATATATCCGCACTCACTCCTATGGACGTAGACAAATTGCCGAATCACGTAAATACTGTGTCTTTCTCTCTCTTTTTCTTCTCATATAATTCATCATTGGTGTGTGCACGGTAACAACAGATCACAACATCATGTTAAATAGGGCTTCTATTTTTGGAAAAATAATTGGATTAATGATTATATTAAATTAAAATGTCTATTACCTAATGAGATAAGGAACCTAACATAGTTGAGATCGCTTATAAGATTGGGAAGGTAATCCAATTATAAAATCAAGTTACAATTGTAATGTGATTACAATTGGTTTTTAAACAAAACCCATAAATTTAATATATCAAGTGAGAGAGAGAATCAATATGGCTGATTCTTATAATCTCCATCATAGGTCTATAGTAATGTTAAAGTACGGGCACCTCTCCTTGGCCATGAGCCTTGCTCCCTACAGAGGGTATCTTTACTTTATAGATTACAAGATTAGACTTCATTAAGAGATAAAGGAGATGTGGTTATGTATTGAGAATGACCACGCTTCCCTGGAGTTACTAGACAATCACATCAAATCTACTTAATGGTATACACTTAACTAATTTAGGATATTAGGTATTAACCTCCCTTCAAAGCTCTATTATCTTAAAATTAGAGACTGAAGGTAAAGCAGTAAGATGTTCATATCTAAAGGATGTTAATAATGAGAAAGTAATCTCGCCTAAATCAAGGTGATTAAAGGCACCTCGACTTAGCTGCGGGACCTGCTCCTTTTAGGGGGTTTTTTTAATTACAGGATTAGGTTGTCGTTGCATTTTAAATATTATATGTCGTCATTAGGTTTTCATATTATATTTATTTGCAAAATTGATATATGTCATGATATTGTTGTTTATTTTACAATTTTTTTTTTAATTTTTATAATCATTTGATCCTTTTGTAATCCCTATTGGTTATGTTATTATAATTTTTGAATCTACCTATAAAGATTGGAAACAGGATTATGATAAATCTATGACACTAGAAGGACACAATCTTGTGCAAACTCATCCAGACTATCTTGCATTAATAGTCACTGATGCTGAAGTAAATAATTACAACCGGTGGTCGCATATTAATGATGTTGCAAGAGGTTTTGTCTTGACATCATTAGCAGCTGAGCTTTATGTAAAGTTGCAAAACTGTTAGTTTTTGTGTTGGTTGCATTCTGTTGGACAAAATCACTATCATGTACTGTTGCTGATTTCACAGGGATGCCGTATCAGTTCAGAGTATTCAAATATTCAGAGTTTATTTCTCTAATATGGAAATGGCCTTATTATGACCAGATTAGTGTCACAAGCGTCAAGAATGAATGTCCAGACTCCAAAAAGACTCTGCAAAGTCTACAGCTCAGCAAAAGTCGGATCCCGAGTTTATTGTCTGAATGGCCTAGTGAAACGCCTGGACACTCATCAGTCAGTAACATAAACAATGATGCTTTTAAATCAGGGGTTCAGTCAATTTTCAGAAGTCTTCTTCAGAGATATGTTTCTAGAAGATTCTGCACAGATTCCAAGTCAAAGAAATCGGATCCCTTGCATCCGTCTAGACAACATGATATACCGTCCAGACGCTCAACTGTCCAAGCATCATTCGTTCGGACGACGAGAACTTTCCGTCCGGACCTTCCTCTGTGTCGAAAAGCTTCGAACTGCTCCAGCTTGCATCCGTCCGGAGGTTCAACAGCACGTCTAGACGCCACTCATAGTTCGATCAGCTATGGGATTTCTTTCCAAAACACAGATATGGTAAGATCGCTGCAACCATCTAGATGATGTGGATTTCCGTCGGGACGATCCATAAGGCAAGTCGGGCATTCAAAATTCAGACGTCCGGACACCAGTCTTCATGGTTTGGACGCGCGAGCTACATATATGGAAATTGCGTGCATCAGATCAACCGTCCGGAAGATCATTCCTATGGTCCAGACGTGCGAAGCCTTAATATGGAAATTGTGTGTAGTGAAGGTGCGACCGTCCGGACAACAGGGCAACACCATCCGGACGAGCTCAAATCAGGAAAGAATTTCAGCGAAATTTTGGAAAGTCGATGCACAGTTGTCCGTTCAAAGGGCTCCTAGGTTTTTCAAGCCAAACGCTCATTTGAACCTGCAGCCTATAAATAGAGGTCCTTAGGCTTGAGAACTGCAAGAATTCGGTTGTGAATTACGTAGTGCTTAGAGAGTTATATTTTAGAGTTACTGTGCTGATATGCTCACTCTCAAGCCGTTGCCAAGTGTTGTTGTTGTTCTTGAAACTGAAGTCTATCTTTAATTTTCGCGTTATGATATTTTGTTGCACACTATTGCACACACTTGATAAATTAGAAGTCATTTAATTTTTCAAAAACTTTAAGGTTGCTTTAGATATGTTGGAATATGTGGAAGTAAGGTTTGGGGAACATTATCATTTTCCCAAACAGGACACAGAAAAAAAAATGGTTGAAGTTGTTTCAATACAAACTAAGGTTCTCAAATCTAAACAAAATAGTTTATTTAACACTGGGGTTGATGATCAATCTAAGATTGATGAAATCCTTAAATCCATGATACACACTTTTAAGAATTCAGACGTAAGCTTAAAGGCAAAGAGGTTTGCTCTTCGTCTGAATTGGTGAGCGTAGCAGTGAATGTAACGCCCCAGATTTTAAGTAAATAAATAAAATGTCTTAAATTATAATTTAAGATTGAATAAAATAGACAAGTCTAGAATTGACGTTCAATTCTCAAGACTCGACGTTCGAACAGCTTAATATTGTAGAAAACAATATTCACGTCCTACTGTTAATAAAATACATGGCTTTAAACACGATATTTTAATCCCCGATAAATAATAAGGAATATATAAATATTTATGAAAATAAATATTCCTTAGTCTTATTATTTATAAACCATGATTTTATAAATAAAGAATAATATTATTAGACTCTAATAATATTACAGGATTAATAAATTGACAAACATAATTATTCAGTGGACTAATTGATATAATAATATTATTGTGTAATATTACTATGTGTAATATTACCGTGTAATATATATAAATATATATTTGGTATATATTTATGGTACTATAATATTATTGATATAATAATATTAACGATGAAACGAACTAGACTCAAAACGGACTTATAGATTATAATCTTAATGAGTTAGATGAAAATGGTAAAGATCTGATATGAAAATATCTATGTGGAAATATCTACGGTAAAAATGTAATTAGTAAGTTTTGAATAAATATCTATATATTAATCCAGGTTAAATTAACTAAGATAAATCTTAACTATAGATTAATCATAATATCTACTGATATTTTATAAAGTCATCATTTCATTTGATGACTCAACATCATGACTAATCACTGTCATGATTGCTCGGTGACTCACCCTGTGACTTACTCTCTCCCCAGCCTATAGAACCGAACCGCACCACTCTTCTTCTTACTTCTTTCTCCTTCTTTCTTCTTCGTTCTTTCTTCTTCTTGGCCGGGTGCGACAGAGAGAGAAACCCGTGACTCGCGACCTGTTGAACCCGTGAGGAAGACCCGGTCCTCCATGTGTGTTTTTCCAGCGGAATCAGTGGCGAATTCAGGTGGATTTTTTGTGAAAATCCCCAAGGTATATAAACCCTATGATTTAGCTTAATCTATTAACTTGATTATAATAGTCCCTATTTTGTGGTTGGACCGATTCACCTATTGTTGGCTAGATTTTGAAAGCTACAGAATTATTAATGATTTTAGGTGTGTGTAAATGCTGATTTGGTTTAGACATACTTGAATGGATATTAGTTTTACTAGTTGTTGGATATATATTTTATGTGAGTTGTTCCCTGAATTGGTGTTGGCTGTGTAGAGATTTTAGATATGCTAGTCGTATGGTTATGGTGATGTTCCCCTATTTTTGTGCTAGCCGGATAGGTGTTTGGTGATGTGTAACTGTGTTTGGCCGTGTATGGGTAATACGGGTGAGCTGTGGGTATTTTTCTATTTGGCCGAATCCCCGTGGTTTTGAAGTCTTTGGGTTTTGGTTAAGATAGTATTTTTCCTTATATTGGCCAACTATGTGTTGTTTTGGTTAGCCAATTCCATGTGTATATGTGACAGCCGATGTTCTGTTTTGGGTTGTCTTTATGCAGGGGTGGCCGAATGATATAGTTGGTTCTTAGCTATGTGTGTGTTCCGGCTGAGCAGTGTGTGTGAAATACGGCTTAGCCGTGATAATGGTTTGATGTTCAGTGGGAGGAGTGTATACTGATTTTGGGTGTTCCTTGTTTGTAGTATAAGTACTGGGTGTTTTGTGTATGTGTGTCAACAATGTTCACTGCTGATGGAGATTTTAGCTGAGTTTCTGTTTGGTATTCTTGCTGGCCGTGTAGTGTATTGAGCAGTGTTTTGGGTTTTAGATGTATTTATAGACATAATTATGAGTATGGTGACGTTTTGATTTGGGTGATTTGGTAAGTGTTCGGGTTGTGTTCAACTATTGGGAGCTTAGTGGTGTTTGAAGACTAGATATTGGAATGATTGTGAATTTACTGAGTTTTGGATCATGCTCTACGTTTTGAGTGTATTTTTATTTTAATTGAAATAGCCGAATGTATGTATTATGGAAATTATCATATGTACCTCTAATGTTGCCTATATGTGGTTTTGACAAATTATGTTTGGTTATTAACAATTTGATATTGATGTTTTAAAAAAAAGAATTCTTTTAAAAGGAAAGGGTTTGAAAATTAGATATATGAGTATTGTTGTGAATTGTTATATGGTTTGATATGAAATTAATTATGGAAATTGAGTATGCTGTTTTACTGTGATTTCTAATATATATTGGTTGAAATAATTGTTAGAGTTAATATGTTTTAAAACGGATGTTTCTGTTAGTTGATTTAGTGCTTGGATTGATGTTCCTTAAAAATGATTAGGTTTTCTTAAAAGTGTTAAGTGTTAATATTGAGACTTAACCATGTTATGTTAAGTAATAATTAATGTAGATGTTCCAAAGATAATTTTTTCTATGTATATATATGTGTGTGATTAAGATTCATGTTTAGGCATGAATTTCTAAAAGAAATGTTATTGACCTTCTATGCACATATATGTATGTATTTGATGCAGATGATGAACTGAGACTGCACAAAAGGGCTGTAAGTATAAATTACTTACTGAGGGTAGTATTGGATTTCAATAGTGTTGTGTTTATGTTTTATTTTAATTGAATGTGTCTGACTGATTATTGCATACTGTTAAGAATTAACCTATTAATATTGGGAGCAACGTTTCCCAAAGGTTCAAGATGGGAATAGTGCCTCAAACTGAAAACCCAATAATTCATATTGATTGGAATGGCTCTCAAAGTGCTAGTAGAGTGACGTGAAACGTACTCTTACTAGTGCGAAAATAAGCTAATCAAAATGTAATGTAGAGGGAACGGCTTCGAGAAAGGCGTTAATCGAGTACAGGCTCTAAACGAGAGGAATGCAATGACTATATTGAACTGTTAAACTTTGCATAGAAAACTATCACTACATCATTATGTCATGTCAGCATTATGTTCCTTAAATAACGCATAAATCATGATGTTGTTGAATGACAGTTAGCTCACTTATGGAACAATGGCGTTGTGGTTATAACCACCGTCTCATAGATGTTTGTACATGTTCTGAAGATTATGGAATGGATTAACTGCTAGCTTAAGAGATTTAAAACTATTGTAGTTAGGTTTTAGTGCCTTGTACTTATCAATGTTTGTACTCTTTGGTATGTAACATGTTTAAGGATTTACTTGTATTTAGTAAACTTTCCATGTAAGCTATTGTGTCATTTGTGACACGTATTTCATTGTAATTAGTGTAAAGAACATTAAAGGATTTTCAATGTATGTTTAGAGGAATTTCAGTTAAAGCTCTGAATGTGTTGTAAGGGAATTGTCCCTGATGTTTGAAAAGAAAAAAAAAAAAAAAAAAAGGAAAAGATATTCGTATTTTCCGTTGCGAGATTTATCATCTCTGAATGGTTAATGACACGTAATTATCCAGGTATAATTACTTACGCTTTTTTGTGAAAAACAGGTCGTTACAGCGGATAGCATGATGGAACCAAAATCTGGTATGATGGTTGGTGAAACTTCTTTCTCAAAACCGAAAGGTAAGGAAGAGACAAATGAAATTCTGGTTGATTCTCACTAAAACATGTCTGCAATAGGATTGCAAGGGTTCCAAGAAACCAAAGAACCAAGAAAAGAAAAGACAGACCTTGAAGTTTAAGATGGAATGAATCCATGGATGTCCTTTTGTTTAAATCATTTATTTTTCCGATTGTGTTATAGAAATGTAATTTTATAAAAACTGTTATGGATATTTTTGTAATATGCCAATGCAATAAAGGATTGATAGTCAATTCAATATTTATTGTTGATAGTCTGAAAACATGTCTAAATTTTCTAAAGTTTTTTGTGGAATTCTGGTGGATTCTCACTAAAGCTTGTCTACATTATGATTGCAGTGGTTCCAGAAAACCAGAGAACCAAGAATAGAAAAGATAGACCTTGAAGTTTGAAGATGGAATGATGATTCCATGGATGTCATTTGTTTAAATCATTTAATTTTCTTACTATGTTACAGAAAAGTAATTTTCTAAAGTTTTTGATGAATGCTAATGCAATAAAGGATTGATAGTCAGTTAAGTATTTATTGCTGATAGTCTGAAAACATATCTAATTTTTTTTTAAAGTTTTTTGTGGAATTCTAGTAGATTCTCACTAAAGCATGTCTGCATTATGATTGCAATGGTTCCAAAAAACCAGAGAACCAAGAATAGAAAAGATAGACAATTTTGGGGGATTCTCACTAAAACGTGTCTGCAATATAATTGCAGGGGTTTCAGGAAACCAGAGAACCAAGAAAAGAAAAGACAAACCTTGAAGTTTGAAGATGGAATGAAGATTCCATGGATGTCCTTTTGTTTAAATCATTTATTTTTCAAACTATGTTAAAAAAAAGTAATTTTCTAAAGTATTTTATGGATATTTGTAATATGCCAATGCAATAAAGGATTGATAGTCAATTCAGTATTTATTGCTAATAGTCTGAAAACATGTCTAAAGTTTTCTAAAGTTTTTTATTCAATTTTGGTGGATTCTCACTAAAACATGTCTGCAATATGATTGCAGGGGTTCCTGGAAACCAGAGAACCAAGAAAAGGAAAGATAGACCTTGAAATTTGAAGATAGAATGATGATTCCATGGATGTTCTTTTGTTTAAATCATTTATTTTTCAAACTATGTTATATAAAGGTAATTTTTTATAGTTTTTTTATGGATATTGTTGTAATATGCCAATGCAATAAAGGATTGATAGTCAATTGAGTATTTATTGTTGATAATCTAGTAATTTATGATTTGTATGAATGGCATTTATTTTAGAATTATTTATTACTTTTGATGTTTATTCTTGAGCTAACAAAACATAAGTATTGCTAATATGTTGTATTGTATTTATAAATTCATCAAGGATCCACAGACTAGTTCGGGATAAGTTCAAGAGGCCCATTGGATCTTGATGAGATCCAAGTCTAAGAATCATTATTGGAGGACAATATGAACAATAGGCTATTTTCTTTGAAAAGAAAGCATGCAAAGGTATATATGTTTTGTTTAGGATATTTTGATTTGTTATAAGAAGAGATGTTTTATGTATGAAATTCTTTGAGTTTTTAGATACATAATTTTTTTTTTATTTAATCAAAGTGTCTCTTAGGATAACTCATCAAAATATGAATAGTATGTTAGTTGATTACGCCTTGGTTCACACCAAAGATAGAGTAGATATGAGGAATAAACTTTTTTTCGTAATAAAAGATACTCTACCTAATTTCCTTAAAGAAACAAAGGTTATGAAAACTATATAGTCCTATTTGTTAGGAAGATGTTGGTTCACACCAAGTTCCTAAAAATTAAGACTATATGGGTAAATCAAAGGAAAGAGTAGGGACATTCTAAAAGACTGCTCAGATATTAAAAGTGATAATTTAATATTTATCTGAAGACATTACGGATGTTTCAGATACACTATGTATTTTACTATTTACATATCTAAAGTAGTAACCATATTGTAGTGGAAGTTGAGATTCATTAGATGAATCATATTCCAAAGAATACAGTGGAATGGTTTCAGATGCGGATAGTTAGATCAAGTCTATGTAAACTTGATTGGTATTCCAACCAAGTCTGAAAACTTGTAAAAGTGCCTAATGACATTAAAATTCAGATGTTGTAATTGAGTTTACAAGTAAAAGGGAGAATAGATAGAAAAGATAAAATCTTTGAAGCACTGGTGGTTAAAGAATTTTTCTCATAAAGAAAGGGATATACTATGAGAAAATTCTTTACATGTAACCATGCTTGATGTCTATTCAAGATTAAAGTCTAAGATTGATTATTTTGAGATAATCACCATGACAAATGTATCTGAAAGATATAGTTAGACAAATGTTTTAACAAGGATCTAGAGGCATGTAATATGCAAGATGCAAAAGTACTTTGTTGAACTTATGGATGCATCCAAGTATTGGAATATCAAGTTTGATCTAAGAAGTCGAATGTTAGATCAAAGACTATGATATAGCTATGAGTACGGGAGATATTAAGTAAAATGGTAATACATAGAATTGATAAGACTCTAATCATTAATGATGATGTAGGAGTACTATCAGCAGTCAAAATTCAAACATTGGATGATAGTTGGTTGCAGAAGTATAACAACAAAAAGGTTGTTAACTCCATACTAGACCAAGAATGTTTATCTCAAGAGAGAGATGTCTCGTAGGGAAAATTTCTTAGGAAGATAACACAATGGCATTGTTCTAATTAGACTAAGTTATGTAACATCTCGTTCACAAGTCACTTGCTTTGGTGAGACACTAGGTGTTTCACTTCGTGAATATGGATTACAAATAAGTGTCCAATTGGAATTAAGGACAAGTGGGAGATTGTTGGGACTAGTGTCCAAAACTTCAATTGCATTGATGATGGTTTTCTATAATTGTATAATATTGAACATTAGACATATCACATATACATTAATGTTTTACATGTACATATATGTTTGAATATTTTCATATTATATACGTTTAAAGTCTCTAAGTTACATTGTATTTGACTATGGTGTGAGTAATGAGATTATCTCATAGAAGATCATAGTCATAGGTCCTTATAACTTATAAAAGATTGTTCTTGTAAATGGAACTGAAAAATCCATCTAGACTATAACATGTCAACCTTAACGATCCATCTTGATTTGGAGAAGCAAGTAGGGCTTCGGGTTAATATGTTGGTGTAAGAGCAAGTTAGTGTCATGCACTGAATAGACTACCTGAGTCATCATTCTTTCAACACTATAAAGAATGATCTATGTGCATAACGACTTATAACAGTTACTCTAAATCCTAAGAAGATTGTGAACTCAGATGTAAAGTGTAGGTCATGTATGAGAGTGTGATCAAATCTATGGTCAACATATTTGTGCATCGGGTGATCGCGTGGAGCATTGTGGGAAGACCTTTTTAAAGAAAGAATACAAATCCTTTGCCATGAAACAAAGAGATAGGGAATATTTCCCTTGATGTAGATATAATGGGAATGATTATCCTAAAGCTCATGCTTGAGTGTTTCAATGCTATTTATTAAAACTTTGTTTTGTGTAAGGTGAGATGAAATTTCACAGGGTACAAAAAGGATAAATCATATAATTAAATCAGGTTATCAAGAAAAATAGGTAGTGAACAAAGTTACTGTGTATTGACTTTGGTTCAACTACAGAATGATTACATGGACGGGTAAAATGTAATAAATAAGTACGTTACATGAATTAATTCATTAATTTGAAAATACATATTAGAGTACAGTCACATTTGTTTAGTAGAATCAATTGTGATTAATAGTGTCTTGTGATATTGTCACAGAGCTATTGAAGCTAATTGTATTTTTTCATTTAGGTCCCTCTTTGAGCTGATGTATATTGACCATTTGATTTGGGTCTCGGTTATGCATTTATTAATTTGGATTGTTTTATTTGATAAAGCATGGACTGAAGGATTTTAATTCATAAGTGGCTTATTACTTAGAGATGATTGGGCTTCGGAATTTATTCCAAAAAAGCTTAAGTGCAGGGGTGGGCATGGGTCGGGGTGGGTTGGGTATTAGCCATTTTGGCACTCGGACCTGCACACTGTGGGTTTTAAAAAAACCCTACCCATGGCCAGGCTACAGTGAGTAGTATCCGCCGGGTCTCGGGTTTTGAGGGGCAAGTTGAACGAGTTGGGCGGGGCGAGACGGGTATTTTGTGCATGAAAATCGGTCGTAGTCATGGACATTGCCATTTTGGTTGGGGAGCACAAACTTGCAATAAGAAGGATATGGGGTGGAAATGCAAATGGTTCCCAGCGAGACCGCACTAGTTGAGTTGCTGTCACCATAAGATAGAGAGCCAAAGAAGAAAAGGATGACGAAAAAAGGAATTGTTAAGAGATAGAAAAACTTGGAAGGCATTACTTTGCATGTGGAAAGGTTTGAATATTATGTGAGCGGAAAACTTTCAAAGGGGCATGAGGGTGAAAGTTGAACGAAAATGAAAGCTAGATGAGGGGGTAGGTTAGTTTAGGGTATCTTTTGGTCTTTTAGTGTTAGACGTGAAAGGCAGGGCGGGGCGGACGGGTACCTGGGTGTTTAAAATTTTTATATATGTGACTCGCCTTGGCCAGCATGGATATTGTACCAGGATCCGCAATTTCAAACCTAAAATTCGGACTTGGCGGGGCTGAGCGGGTCGGGTTTGGGCGGGTTTTGCCCACTCCTGCTTAAGTGGAGTTAAACTGTTAAAGGAGAATTAGGCCTAAGGGATAAAACCCAAGCCCATGCTTGAAAGTATGTAGTAGTGGGCTAGGGCGCATGGGGCGATTTTTACTCCCTATGGTCGTGTGATGCAAGGCCAAGTGGAGTGTTTTTATCCCCTTGGCCATGCACCTAGTATGATAGGACTAGGAGTCCTAATTCTTCTATGACTCTAGCCCTAGTTCTATTGTGGCTTCAATCTTGGTTCATCCATGATTCCAGTCCTAGTTCTACTACAACTCCATTTTATCTTCTAAGCCAATCATAATTGTAAATCCAAGTCTATAAATAGAGGACCATAATGAAGACTAATTCACGAATTCATTGATTCACTAATTAATAGAATTCATAAATAACTTGAAAAACTGCAAGACTCAAGTTTCATAAATATTTTTGTGAAATGCGTAGAAACGTACAAAGAGGTTCGTGATAAATAGTCAAGTGAGAATATTTGATTTTCACAAGGTTATGCTTCTACCTATTCTATTGATTTGAGAATAGTGTGTGAGCCCACATTCGCAGTCATAATCAATCATCAAAGAGAATATCTAAAGGTTTAATTAAGAACACCAAGAACGTCAATAACATGTTCTTGATCATTCAACATGCAAGGAGAATCCCAGTCAAAGTTAAATAGCCCTACATGCCTAGGAGAGGCCAAATTCGATTGTAAGTACCTCAAACTTATGTATTTGTTATATCTAGCATTGTTTATCATAAAGCATAAACTTTCTTGGGATCGGTTTCCATTGCACTTACTCTGTATGTGCATGATCCCCAACAGTATGAAGGACCTCTGAGAATCGTGTAATTTTCGACTTTGTAGAAGACAAACTCCTTGAAGATATGTCTAACCTCGATAAAAGAATTTTCAAGAAACTTAAGACACTTGAGAAGGAAAAGAGGTCTTGCTCTCAAAATTTAAGAGTGCTTGTAATATTTGCCATTCTTTGGAAGCCAAAAATATATGGCCAAAGGACAAGATAAACATTCTTGAGACAGAATTGTGCAAACTCTCCAATCATCAATTGAAAAATATGCTTGTTGAACACTCTTCAAATATAAATTGTGATGTTAATGTTTTCCTCATCACATGCTTGTGTGGCTTTGAATAAAACCATGGTTTGTCAAGCCTGTGTTTGATAACGAAGTCAAGGCTAAAGAAGCCTATGTGAACAAGGGAAAGACTGATGTTAAGCCCAAATCCATGACTTCTCGCAGAAATAAACTTCAAATAAGTTTGTTCCTACGTGTTACCATTGTGGGATCATCGGTCACATAAGACCAAAATGCTTTTCTCTTGAGATCCCAAAAGCCTTGGACTGAACAAAATGCACCTAGGGAAGATGAGGCTATATATAAAAATCAAGTTTAAGCCGTAGCTGAACAAGTTGTGTTCATTAGTGAGAGACTTGATGAGTTGACTAAAAGTACAACTCAAGGAAAGTTTGTCCATCTTGTGATCACATCCAAACCTCAAAAGGTTTGGGTAACCAAAGATGACCACCTATGTTTGGTTGTTCACACTGCACTTAAGACTTGAAATAAAACTGGAATTGGGCTAAACCCAAGCCCAGTCTCCCTCTCTTTGCATCTTCGCACAGTTTCTCTCTAACTCATGTTTTAATAGATAAAACAAGTAGCCCAATAAATAAATAAAGCCTGACTTTGTTAAATTACATAAGCTTTGTGAGGGACTTAAATGAAACATAAAAATTAGCTCCAAATAGTTCTGACTTCTCAAGTCACTATTTAATTACAATTGATTCCACTAAACAATTGTAATTGTACTCTAATTTATATTTTTTTATTAAATCAAATAATCCTTTAGACTTACTTAATATTGATTTTTAATTCCTCCATGAAATCTTCCATAACAAAATTAAAACTAAAGATACTGCCACTTAATTCTCTGTCTCTTTATCCTTGAGTCACTAAGTTTATTGATTATTCTCATAATTGTGAAAAACTTATCACATGTACATGGTATTTCGGTATTCCTTACCAAGATGCTCCGGCCAAAGACTGAGCCATAACATCTATCTCAAGAGAAAATTTCGTATTTGGGGAAAATGTATTTTACCCCTCCAAGTTTGACAACTTTTTCACTTTTTCCTCCGATGTTTAAAAGTGGCAATGTACCCCTAACAAAGTTTTTGAATTTTTCAATGTAAGCACTTCGTTAATTATTTATGTCTTCTTTAACATAAATTATTGAAAAGACCTAAATGCCCATATATGTGTGTGTGTGTGTGTGGCTTTCTTTAAAAAAAAAAAGAAAGAAAAAAAAAAAAGAACGAAGAAATAAGTGGCCTAGCCACCCCCATTTGGCCTTTGGAGGTGGCCAATCCACCCCTATCTGGCCAGAATGGGGTGGCCAATCCACCCCTATGGTCTATAGGGGTGGTTCGGTTAGCCCCAAGGGGCCAAATGGGGGTGGCCGAAACCACCCACAAATCGTTTGAAGGTGGCTCAGCCACCTCCATTTGGCCAAAGGGGTGGCCGATCCACCCCCATCTGGCCACGTAGCCACCCCTTTCTTTTTTATTTTTAATGCGGACATTTTCAGAATCAACATGTGTATATGAGGCAATTTCAAAAAATTTGCACCAAAAAATGCACGTGCAGTGCACATGAGCCATTTTCTGTCAAAGACGACAGAAATGGCTAACATAGTGCTTACATTGAAAAATTCAGAAACTTTGTTGGGGTATGAAAATAAATATTAGCTTCTAAAAGAACCAAGTGTGTGTTTGTGTGCAGCAAAATATCTTAAATGCGGAATTCAAAGAAGACAAGATATTTGTTGACGAAGTAGAAACTCTGTGAAGAGAAAAACCACTTCGGGGCAGCCAAACCCAGAAACTCCACTATCCAAAAACAAAGCAAGTTACAAAGCACTCGTACTCACAAAACCTATTACAGTAATCATACCTTTAACTATAACACGAAGCCCATCGTGAACGCTTCTCAACCAAGTCTCGAACTTGAAAGGGTCTTTCATGGATTCCTTTACCTTAGGGCCGACCCCTAAGATAGACTTCACACGAACAAGGAGCACACACCGACAATGGCTAGAGAGTTAGCAGATCTTCAATTCTCCCTAAACACCCTCTCTAAGCACTGTGAAATTCGTTATAGAATTCTTACAATTTACAAGCCTAGAGCCTTCTATTTATAGGCTTACATAAATCCTAAATCTGGACAAATTTGGATTCTGGCTGTCAAGCGTCCGGACCGAAGATTGCCTTGTCCAGACGGTCTTCTGCAACCCCCTACCAGAATAGCGCAATTCTTTCCATAACAGGTATACGTCCAGACGGCTTGGCCAAGCGTCCCACAAAAGGACAAAGGGAACACATAGTATAAAGAAAACCACAATTACTAAAATTCAAAACAACAAGAATAACAGTAAAGTGTCTCAACAAAAGCTCAAATCAACATAAGAGAAAACCAAAACCTCAAGATATCACATTTCCTGAATTTGAACCACTTCAGCTTCTTGCTCTTGAAGCCAGAAAACCATAGACTGAAAATTTTCATTCACTTGAGTCTTCTAGCCTGAAACTAATCATCCACAGAAAGAAATCTTCTAAATAAGTGGTCTACAAGATGATAAAGAAGATTCACCACTGAATCTCTAGCTGGTGAAGATTTAGAGGAAAATGTTACAGAAGACTCTGTATGACCGGGGGGAATGAGCTCATTTGAAATCTGAGACCTTTGGAATTTTGAACATACTACTTCAAAATTAGTCAGTTTTCACTATGCTGAAGCTGCGCTGGACTACATATTCCTGAAAATATTTAAACAAAAATCTATCCAAAAATAACACCACAAGGAAATTTTAGATCATGTTAGTTTCAAAAAGAATGTGGTATTATGATGGCTATCAATTGGATTCATAAAGAAATAAAAAAGTAGATATAGCAACCCAAAAGACACAGATTAGTAATATCCATCTAGCATAAAGATAGAAAAAGATATTCATGCACAATCTCTCAAATCATAATCAATTAAAGATTCCAATATTCTAAAAAGAACCAAAGCTTAAGAGAATAAGGAAAGTCAAAGGAATGAGAAAATATGTGCAGAGAAAGCCAAAATCTCGGGATCAGTCCGAGAGAAAACACACACAACACGACATGATAGAACAGGCAAATAGTAGTAGTATGTGTTTGGCAGAGAAAGAAAAAAGCTCTCGTCTAGACGTGGTACATACTCGTCCGGACAGCATGCTGTTAGATAAAAGATCGACAGAGCCGAGCGCGTCCGAACACAAGAACATATCCGCTCGGATGCTTCACACTAAAAATTGAAAAACAGAGGGAAATATGCAGAATTTTTTTTTTTCCTAACGTTAGCTTGATAACACACATGTATAAATAACTAATAAAATAGTCAAATAGCATTTCAAATATATTCCAAGATATAATTGAGAGTTAAGATTCAATAAGCACAAAAATTTCCCTGCAGATAGAAATTTTTCAATAGTAAACTTAACTCATGCAATGCGTGTATGTGTGAAAGCTTTCTCAATAAGGTATGAAGTTCATTGATATGACTTAAAGCAACTGTATTTTCTAAATAAGAGAGAAAATCAATGGTAGATAAGTCAAAAGTCAAACCTTATTTTACTAGGGCCTAGCCACCGTCATCTGATACACTCCCCCTAAGCTGCAGCACTTTTCTTTTACTTCGTCTTTTAGTGACCGTCTATTTCCGCAAGGATTTGGTCACTGACTGTTTCTATAGGAACAAGTTCAAGAACAGATTTATAGCACAAAAGCAGTGGATCTTTTTATTTATCCATATTTAATCAGTTTTGAATGCTTTTTATCACTTGGTGATGTAACCTAGAAAGAATGCCAAAATTTATGGGTTCTAGGTTCAACTAGCGAGTTGGTCAATTTGACCATCTTAGCAAAAAAAAATCTCTCATTAGAATTTCCAGAAGCTAAAAGCCAGAGAGAAAAAATGTACCTTAGGCGAGCCTTGCATAGTGCACATTTCCATCGCATGAGGAAAGTAACTATCTATCAAATAGATGCAGCAAGGAAACTTTGCAGATATTAAACAAGAACTCTCAGTTATATAAAAGCAAAAAGAGTAATGTACCAAGAACTGAGATATCAGGCAAAAATACACAAAGATATCTGAAAAACTATAAAAATAAAATAAAATAAAATTCTGCATCTTCTCCCCCAATTTTTTATTTTTTTATTTTTTTTGTTATAGAAAAACAACAAGGACATGCTTATGGAAAATGAAATAACATCTAGTCCTAGCATGTAAGGTAAAATCAAACCTGTCCTCAGGGAGAGAGGTTTAGAAATACCAAGACAGAAAAGCAGCCTCCCGATGTGCTTTAACTGTTATCCCCAAAAAAATATCTACAGAAGTTTCTCAAGACAACAAGAGAAAATATGGGGATAGAATAAATGGTTCCTCAAATAGAATGCAAGGCATGAATAGGATATGACATGATAAACTATGCAATGCAAAACATACCTGACATGCACTAGGATTTAAGAACCAAAATCCTAGGCATGGTAAGACTTCACCTCTACTAGGTGAGTCCACTCCTCTTCAAGGGGTGAATGGTCTCATCATTCCTGACCAATAACTGCTTGACCCATGGCGTTGGTTTGCAGGCCTTGTTCATGTTGTCCATTCTTCTTAGCATACATTGCATTAGGCTCAGCAACCCTTCATAGTCATGGTTGCTAATGAGCTTCTGCGGCTTTCTCTTGTAGCGCCTTGAATTTTTCTTCTTCGATTTGCCACTCTGATTCGCAAGAACCAACTTCAGTTGTCACTGTTGATGTCATGGAGCCTGGAATGCAGTCGGAGGTAGAGTGCCTGATGTAGCTCTTGTTGGCAGCTCCTTCTGAACCTTCGACTTCTGAGCCTGAAAATGTGGACATTTGGGTCGGATGTGACCGGTGATGCCACAATGATGATAGGTGGGAAAGTTTCTTTTGTTGGAATGCTGTTTGACTTTCTCTGCAAAAATATGGTTAGCATTCTTACAAACAATATTGCCCGTACCTTTTATATGTCTCCTATGCGGAGGGACATATTTTGATGAGGAAGAATCCTCAACTTCACTTTTCCTCAGAGTATCCTGCTTAATCCAAGGCCTATGAAATTTCAACAAATAACAATTTGGCCTAATATGACCAATCTTCCCACAATTATGACACTTAGGAATAAACTTACCTTGTATTCATGATTCCTTGGAGTTAGGCATCACATAATTAGTTAAGCAAGAATTATCTAAACAAGTTGTATCTTCTATTACATGCTTAATATCAATTGAATCTAATTCAGAATCAGAAGCATGTGAAGTAGAAGTACTTAAATCATTAACAATCAAATCAGGCTTGTTAGAAATATCTATATGAATACAAAGCATGCTTTTCAAATTATTACTAGAGAATATTTCCAAGAGGTCCTCTGATTCTTTTAATTTATTCTCTAGTGCATTAACAGTATCAAAAAGCATGGCATTCTCATATTTCAAAGAGTCAATCAAAACATGTGATTCAGATAATTGTAAAATCAAAGACTCTTTTTCTTGCTTAATCTTCTTGAGTTCTTTATTGGATTTCTTAAAGAGTTTACCAATCAAAAGGGTATCTTTAGAGAAATCATAAAAATCATCTTCAGAGAACTCAAGAAGATTTATGTTAGAAGAAGTCATGGATCACACTTAGGAAATAAATCCAAACACAAATGTACCCGCTCTGATACCAATTGAAAATAAATATTGACTTCTAAAAGAACCAAGTGTGTGTTTGTGTGCAGCAAAATATCTTAAATGCAGAATTTAAAGAAGACAAGATATTTGTTGACGAAGTGAAAACTCTGTGAAGAGAAAAACCACTCCGGGGCAGCCAAACCCAGGAACTCCACTATCCAAAAACAAAGCAAGTTACAAATCACTCGTACTCACAAAAGCTATTGCAGTAGTCATACCTTTAACTATAACACGAAGCCCATCGTGATCGCTTTCCAACCAAGTCTCCTACTTGAAGGGGTCTTTGATGGATTCCTTTACATTAAGGCCAAACCATAAGATAGGCTTCACACGAACAAGGAGCACACACCGGCAACGACTAGAGAACTAGCGGATCTTCGATTCTCCCTAAACATCCTCTCTGAGCACTGTGAAATTCGTTACAGAATTCTTACAATTTACAAGCCTAGAGCCCTCTATTTATAGGCTTACAGAAATCCTAAATCTGGACAAATTCGAACTCTGGCTATCAAGTGTCTGGACGGAAAATTGCCTCGTCCGGACGGTCTTCTGCAACTGCCTTCCAGAATAGCGCAATTCTTTCCATAACAGGTATACGTCCGGACTGCTTGGCCGAGCTTCCGGACGGTCGTCTGCAACCGCCTTCCAGAATAGCGCAATTCTTTCCATAACAAGTATACGTCTGGATGGCTTTGGCCGAGCTTCCGGACGGTCTTCGCTACAACTCATTTCCGCGTTCGAACGGAACACTGGAATATTCTAAAATGCTGGACAGCATCCGAACGTGTTGCCACGTTGTCTAGACGACTTGCAGAACCTTCCTAAACAATGTCGATTTCTGAAATCCAACTCCGTGTAGAAATTGGAAAAGCTTGACCTAGCGTTCGAACGGTGTTGCTCTGACATCCGGATGTCTTCAACTCAATCTGCTAGACATTGCGGGGAGTTCGGATGCCTTCAAAGGCTTGTCCGGACGATTGCACAAGAACCGACTATTCTGACTTGAATATTGCATGGAATCTTCATGGACATCTTCTTAAAAACTTGTAACCATACACATGGCATGAAATGAGACATTGTCCATATTACTTGAAGACTCTGAATAGAACTGATAATCCTGTTAAAAAGAAACCGTTACATAAAGTGTTTTTGTCATCCAGAATGTAGCCAACATAAAACACTAACAGGGTACATTGCCACTTTTTAAACATTGGAGGCAAAAGTGAAAAAGTTGTCAAACTTTGGGAGATAAAATGCATTTTTTTCCTTCTTGTTGTTTTTAATAAAGGACTTGGATTCGTTCTTGAGAAAAGAAAAAAAAAATTCACAATGTTACATGTGATCACCCAACGCATCGAGGATGTTGACCATAATAAAGTTTTTACTCATAAATACATCAAAGTGATCTCCACTTCACATATGAGTTCACAATCCTCTAAGGATTTAGAATCAATAACATAAGAAGTCTTGTGAGTTACAATCTTTCCCATTGACAATATTTTTTTGGAAAAACAACTTCATTGGTCTGTTCAGTGCATAACACCTACACATCAATCTGAAGCCTCTAACTTCGCTTGATCGATGAAAATCATCAAGATTCGATGTGTATTAGTCTTTGCAAATGGAATGCTCAATTCCATTACCGATTGTGAACTACTCAAAGTTTAAGACTACAAGGTTTATAAACTAAGACCTTGTATGATAACTCCGTTACTGACAGCATAGACCGTATTCAATGTAATCTAAGGGCCTTTCACATGCATAATTTACATAATTATAATAAGCATGTAAAATATCATATGACATATGCCTAATTAAATAGATCAATGAATAACATCTTTTATTCGTTACAAACTTGAATGTTGATCGTACATTGGGATTTAGGGTTTAATCCCCAACAAATGTCACACCAAAGAAACTCCTTGTAATTCTCTGCTAGTGAAAAGGACACCAAACACTAGTGTTTGAGAGGAATGGAAGTGTCATCTATCCAATGGACTTTGTATGGCCTTGGGTGTTTTCCTATGGGCTTTTAGAGCTAGTGATTGTTTGTTGTTCCATCTCAGATATTTGGCTACGAATACTCAATTCATGGAACTAGCATGTATAGTTATCAATTGATAGACTACTTTGTCGAAGGGCTAGTAGTTCTTCAAACTCTGACTTCCCATAGTCTATAGGCAAGTATTTTTCTTGTAATTTCAACTTCATCTTGTCCCATTTAGCAATAGGCGGTTGTCGTAGTCGATGAAGTTACTATTCTACACTATGCTACCAAACACGCACCTGGCCTTTTACCTTCATCTTGACGAACTGGATCCTTTTGTTAGAGGATAAATTGAACCACTCAAAATAATCTTCTAGAGAGGTGATCCAATCTTGGAAAGCATGTGGGTCTAATTTGCTATGAAATTCTGGAACATCGACTCGGACCCAATTCTTAGTGTCGTCACTGGGAGGATCAAAGCTGAGAATATGCTCCAAAAAATTGGGAACTTCTATTTGATTATTAAGAATTTAAGAATATAATCAAACATATGTGAATGAGGAGTATACCCAAACTCTTGGAATAGCGAGGAGTAATGGGGTTGAGTCTCCTCCTTGCGAGTGGGAGAACTTCTTGGGGTTTCTTTTTCAGCTTCTTTCTTTTGCTCTTTGTCCTTTGAGTATTCTTTGAATCCGCCTGGCTTTTCAAATAGATGGGCACACACGGAACCCACATGTTTGGTGAGGATGCTGACTTGGTTGACTACCCCCAAAAGGAAGTCACTACGTTGTTGTTGGGTCATACGACTACTTCCTTAAGTCCTACTGCACGCCTGCATGCACACACACAAACTACAAAAGATAAAATACTACATGCTCCTAATAGACTTAGAATACTAGACTCCAACTATGACTACATGGCAAACTTCATCTACAGCTTGGATTCTTCACCTCTTCTACTTTCATGTGAATTCCCACATCACGTCAACAACAAAGACGTGTTTATCTCTAGTTTCAAAAATGTAAATGAATCTCATGACTCCCAGTGCTATATATGTGTAAGACTTCCACTTAGCTTGACACAAATTTGGATGACTACTCCTACAATGTAGTAGTTACTCGCTCTTGCAATAATTATTGGTGATATTATCTACTTCCGTCAGCAAGGATAAGGATAAATAAGATATAATCTCCTTCCAACCCCAAGTTTAGAGCTTTCTGAATAACAATGGCAGCTTGAGTTTCACCAAACTTAGGGCCACAAGTGAGCCCTTTTGACGACAAACATAGAGAATGGAACCAAACAGATTTCAACAAATAGCTGCTATCATACTATCATAGCAAATTCATCTCGTACACCAATGACGAAATCAAGCTTAAACAAATTATAAGGGGGCTCAAAAACAATTTAGAAGGGAAGAAGGGATAGATTTTTTTATGCAATGAAATGTTTCACATCAGAGCCTGGGTTTAGGGTTGAGTATCGGTTAAATTAGTAACGTATGGGTATTTTCGCCCACCGAATCGAAAAAGTCGGTTAAAACACTTAATTAACCAACTTCATATTGACATGAATAAATTTCAAATATTTTGATTAAGTCAGTTGACTCGGTGAAGTCGGTTAAATGTTGATCAGTTAAGTCAGTTAGTCGTAGGCTTTTTTATATTGGGCTGAACCTATTTTTATTGGGCAAAATAGGTTGTTTTTTGGGTTAAACAAGTGTGTTTATTGGTCATGTTTTGGGCTAAACAAGTGATGCACAACTCTGAGGGTCAATTCGGTTAAGTCAGTTCAGTCAAAGTCGGTTAGATTAGGTTAATCGACGAAATAAAAATTCTACCGCCTACTGACCCGAACCGATGTCAAAACATTTTTTTTTTCGACTATCGACCGCTGGAAGTTAGTAAGCGGTTTGTGGTGATCGGTATGTGGCAATCAGATATTCTGCCCACCCTTACTTGGGTTGGGGTTCAATATTTTGAAGAGACCATAATTGGTAAGTGTTTTGAAAAGTCTTTTCTCCTTTTAAACACAATTTTTCCCCCCCATAAAATAGTTATAAAATAAAATACTTTCCAAAAAACAAAACATAAAATACTTCTTAAAAATAAAATAAATTATAACACACTTTTGAATACTTCCCATTTCTTGTAGGAATATTTTGAGAAAATACATATTTATTTATTTTTAGGTGTGGATATTGACCTTTTACTTATTTTTAAAAAAAAGGAAAAAAAATAAAAAATCAGTCAATGTGGTTGGCTTAAAAAAAAATGTTAAAAAAAAAAAAGGTCTTCTTCAACCTTCTCCAACCACAAGTTTAGACCCCATGGTAGCAAGAAAGTTGGCAATTCTCGCTTCTACAGACAACCTCAGGCGCCAATTGGAGGGGTCTAAGATCTCTCATCCATCACTTTTGGATTGGGAGCAGCGTAGAGACAATGAGTAAGAGTCCAAGAGACAATAGGTTCGTGGAATTTCTATTTTGATGAGTTCTGTTTGGTTTCCAAGAGAGTGTGTGAAAAAAGAAAAAAGAAAAAAAATGGACAACTTCACAAAAGGATATCGAATTATACCGCGTTTTGACGGTAGGGTACTGAATTATTATTTCTGTCGAACTCGGGGTTTTAACTATCAAAATGAGTCCCAGAAGGGCATTTCGTCTATTCTCGGAGTTAAAACGTGACGGAAGTCGATTCACGTGACTACCATGTGACTTTTTTGATGCCATTTGTCCGTTTTGCCCCTCACTTTCATGCATGTCAACACAACTCCTCAAGCTGGACCCACTCTCCACTCACACATGCAGATTGTAGTCGTCATCATCAACTCGGAGAAAAGCTCTGAACGGTCTTTTGAGGAGTGGAAGAACCGACATGCATGGCGACGTTAGAGAGACGAACCAGCCAGGAGGAGACCGGCAGATGAAATTGGTTTAGTGAACGGAAAATGCCGCGTGGTGCCGATGACGAGCTGCACGCTCCTCTGGAGGGAGCTCTCGGACCACTTCTTGTCCTTGGAGCAAACATCCTGAAGAAGTCTGAGGCCCTCAGGAACAAAATTCAGACCCTAGACCACCAGACTAAGGCCTCCCTCAACGATCTCGAGAAGCGCAAGGTCACCATCTAAGGCAGCGTCGAGATCGTACTGGAGAAAGTTGAGGTGAAAACAGAGGCTGCACTCATGGCTCACTGTAAGGCATCCCAAGAGGATGAGAACGGAGAGGTCGACAACAGCGAGGGCTTACTGCCGAGTCTGAAGTCATTTTGCTTGAAAATGGACGTTCTTGGGTTTTGGAGGTTCATCACTAGGAAGAAGAAAGAGTTGGACGCGTTGAGGGCTCAGATGCCTCTGGCTCTGGCCGAGTGCGTGGATCCGCCAAGGTTCGTGCTGGAATCGATATCAGAGGTGTTTCCGGTGGACAAGAGGGTGGAGAAGAGAGATAGAGTGAATGACTTGGGCTGGGCCTGCGTTCTGGTGCTGGAGTCGCTAATACCGGTGGTGGTGGATCCGATGATCAAGAAGTCGAGGCCGCTGGTGACGCCGAGCGTGAAGGAGCGCGCCAAGGAAATAGCTGAGACGTGGACGGCAAGCCTGGAGGAGCGTCGTGGATCGAGAACGTGAAGACAGGCCTTCAAGCTTGTTAGAGGTCTCCTAGTCAATCTCACAGCCAAATCCAAAATAGCTCTTGCAAGAAACATTGTAAATCTTTTTCTTCCCTGAATGCGAAGCCCATGCCTCTAATTAAGTGGCTTTTTCATGAGCCGAACCCCATTGGTTTAAACACTCTGTTTTGTGAAGCTAAAACAGAGGAAATTTTTTCATGAGTCACGTGACTTCCACTTTGCATGTGACCCACTCAAACAGTTTCTTGTAAGAATACATGAACTTCAAATTTCAGATCAAAGCTAATTAAAAAGTCATTCAGTGTTGAGCAATCAATGTGATATTACTGGTAATCCTCACCAGACATGGCTTCCAAATTCTGAGTTTCCAATTGGACATGGTTTGTACCCCAAGAAGCCCTTTTGGTTGGAGCTCTCCAAATTCCGCCACGTCTTTTACTTTTCCCTTTCCCTATATAAACAGCTAGCATAGCACCCCCTCGTTCTTCACAAGTGAGAATCACAGAGCACGCTACAAGCCTACAATGCTCAAGCTCAACACCGCAATATTAGCGTTCTTCCACTTATAGAAACCTCTAAAACAAAAAAGAGAGAGAAATGAGAGAACAAGCACAAAAAGTTGTCCCTGCTTTGTTTCTCCTACTCTTTCTTAATGATGGGTTCTCAAATGGGTCTTTGCTGCCACTCGTAGATCGTGCGGGGAGTAAGTTGGCTGATTTCTGGGCAGACCCGTTCTGAGTGTTGGAAAATATCCCATTTTGGCTCCACAGGGGTGACAAGTTCGACTGGAAGGAGATACCAAAAGGTCACGTTATCATGCTGGACGTGCCGGGGTTGAAGGAGGAGGAGCTAAATATTGAAGTGGAGAACCGGGTGCTGAGAGTAATCGGAGAGAGGAAGAGGGAAGGGGAGAAGAAAGGGGATCATTGGCATGAGGTGGAGATATCGCATGACAAGTTTACATGCATGAAAGTGATGGGAAAAACGGATAAATGGCATTAAAAAAGTCACGTGAATCGACTTCCGTCACATTTTAACGTCGAGAACAGACGGAATACCCTTCCAGGACTAATTTTGATAGTTAAAACCCCGAGTTCAACAAAAATGATAATTCAGTACCCTTCTGTCAAAATACGGTATAATTCGATATTCTTTTGTGAAATTGTTCCAAAAAAGAAAAAAAGAAAAAAATAGTTTATATTTAGGTCTATTGTGGTGATATGGGACATGGATCGGCCACCGACCTGTCGCAATTACTACGAGCGAAATGCATCTTTTATGCTGTTATCACGATTGGATTCGCAACAATCAGAGGCCATCTAATGAAATTAAAAAGTAAATAAGTGAATTCAAATTACGCGTTGACTTATAAATTTAACGTGCATTTATCCTAATACTAATCCCAATTCACCCATATCCGATCCCAATTGGGGTTTACTAATTGCCAAAACCCAGGCCCCGAGGGTCACAGGCCCATCGACTTACTCTGAAATTGCCTAAAAGACTAGGGACAAAATAGAAAAACAGAAAAAATTGGAATTAGGGTTTAGTAGAAGGAATATATAGTCCCAGTTTCCGCAGGGCTTACTCTTCGGAATCGCTTGCGGCCTGTGGGAGCACTCTGGTCTTCAGCCCCAGAACTCTTCTGCACGGAAACGCGAAAATGGTACCTCTCTTTCTTTGTTTCTTTTGGTGTTATATTAATTATATTATCTTGGTTTTTCTCAGAAGCCAAACGCAGCATTAGGTTTTGTACTGTCTGTTTAGGATGGTTAGTTGAATGTTTTTGTATTTTTCTGTTGGGTATGATGTGGGCTTTGTTTGTTTCAAGCTCGATAATCTGTTGCCTTGGATTGGGATCTGTTTGGTACTGGGAAAAATATTCGGGAAAAGAAAGGAAAGATGTGCGATGCCTGTTGCTGTGAAAGATTGGGTTAAAAGGCAGCAAATATGGAGATTTTACCTCTTATTTGTTTTGTTTTATGGTTGTGTGAAAATTCCTGAGAAAATATTGTGCCTACTGCTGCCTTCTGGGAACCAATTCCCTAGGAGGTAAAACTAAAGTAATTGCACTTTTACTGTGGTTTGTTCAATTGGCTTCTCGGCCATCGCGTGGAGGAGAAACGACCATTTCAGCCACAGTTTGTGGTCTGTAATTATATTTTTTTTTTCCCTTTTTTTTATGTGTATATTGGAATTTATATATTATTGGTGATAGGTTAGAAGATACAACAAGATTTTCTGACAAGTGGAAAGATAGATTCAGTAATACCAGAGTTGAGTTTGGTATCAAACCATTTATTTTGTTATCTTGTGATTTGTTTTGTGTTTAGTAAATTGATAAGCCCATCATCTTCCCAATGTGAACTGAGAGTATTGTTTGCCCTAATGAGCCAAATTAGGTTGAGTTTGTTAACTGGAGACAAGAACAATATATATAAATGAATTATGTTTTTCTGTTTTCATTTGATTGTGGTACTGACTTTCTCTGTTTTTCCAGTAACCAAATGGAGGGTCTAATACCAGTTACTTTCATGGCTAATTATTTATGCATAATTGTTGAGATGGTTTATGTGGAATGTGTATGGTGGTTGTGGTGCTAAGCTAGAGGAATGAGCTATTTATTTAGTTGGTCAATAAAAAGATATGTTGAGTATTCAATAAAAGGATATTTTGATAAAGATATGTTGGGTATCAACCTCTATTTGGTGGTTAATATAGTTTTTTTTTTTTTTTAATTTTTTTTATAAGTAATGATAGTTTTATTAAAATAAAAAGCGTAAGGCGCCCTTAAGTACACATGAAGTATACAAGGAAACAACCAAAGCCAACCCCCCAAAAAAAAGCCAAGCCCACAAAGAGCTAAACCCCAAAACCCGAAAGGAACACCCAAAGCAGTCCACAAAACAAACCCAACGAAACCCACAAGGAAACAACCTAAAACCCGGAAACAAAACGCCTCAAGACCCACAAAGGCTCACAACCCTACGTCATGTGAGCCTAGCCTTTCCAACGCCTAGAGGGGTGCAAACATCTCCATAATTAATGGAGCTCTTCAAATTCAAAAGCTTCCTCTTGCCTTTGGTCTTTTGGTGAGCTAACATCTTGTCCCGCTCCAATGCCCACTCCAAGGGCAACCTCTCCCAAAACTCAATGGCTTTCTCCCAAACATCCTTAACCTCCCTAGGCGGAACGGAAGGGGCTATCGAAGTCGGGCGCAGGTTGAGAAACCCCTTCCGAAGAAAACCCTTCTTCGCAATACTGGTAGACTTCTTCACAGGAGGCGTTGCAGAATTTTCTATATTAGTAATACAAGCAGGCGTCTTTGAAGCTGCCAAGGAATCTTTTAGAAGCCCCGCATTCCATTTCACTGAGTGACCTTCCCTGAGAAACCTAGCCTTTTGATAATAACTCTGAAAAGGCTTGGAAGGCTGCAACAGGGGGTGAGAAGAACGAATCTTCTCACCCAACTTGACTGCCCCTGAGAGAGGAGGAGGGGTGAAGGCTTCCTTGAAGGGGGCAACACCAAAACCATAGCTGCATCAAACCCAGCGCTGCTAGGCAAGGGGGCAGCAACAAACCCAGAACCATCGGGAGAACCAGACCCATCAAGAAAACTTGCTGGAGCTGTAGGGTTAACCAGATGCTTAATACAGTTACGAGTCTGGTAATATAGTGACGAGTCTGGTAAATCAACTGTGCCTTTAATACAGGTGCCTTGATGCTTTTCATGCTTGTATATTTTGCCCCAGGTTCTATAGATTGGTAATGGTGCTGCTATCAATCGAATTGCATGATGTAGAATGGGTCATAACAATATTGGAGAAATTAGAAGTAACCGCATAGATGCTCAACGACGTGAGATGCTTTAGTAATGTTATCCTAGTCAGACTGAATCAACTAGTAGTTTTTTATTTTATCTTTTCGTGCTGTTGTACCTTTTAATGCCTGTTTTGTATAATCTCATGATATATATTTTGTATTATTTGGTCACGGTGTGCCTTTGCTGATAGCTTGAAACATGCTGGTGGTGCCACATTTTTGTATTTTGGGTTTAACCAAGTGTTTGTATGCTATGAACAGCCAAAGCAAATCCATGAGATCAAGGATTTTCTTATTACTGCAAGAAGAAAGGATGCACGCACTGTCAAAATCAAGAGGAGCAAGGATGTGGTGAAGTTTAAAGTTCGCTGCTCCAAGTACCTTTACACGCTGTGTGTGTTTGACTCCGAGAAGGCCGACAAGTTGAAGCAATCCCTTCCTCCAGGTATGTCATCAGTGTATGTTAGATTTGTTTGTTAGCCTCTGCGACGTGAGAAGAGGTGCTGCAGTTGTTTTGTCTGGCTTTACCACTTGCATATGTAATAGTTTAAATATGGATGTGATTATTACATTGAAAGCTTTTGCGTTTCGCGATGTATGTTTGATATTGTGCTTGTTCTCCTTTTTGTGCGTCACATTTGATAAGTCATATTATTGTTTTATTTGTAGGTTTGAATGTGCAGGACCTGTGAAGAAAATGAGTTCAGTGAGGAGATTTATCTATTTTTTTCTTTTTGTTTTTCCTTAATTTGGTAACTGCGGTGATGAGAACCTTGTAATTCTTCCTTTGGTACTGAATTTGTAGACTTGGATATGGTGTGTTTCGCATTTTTTGTTTTTGTTTTTTTTCTTTTTTAATTTAATGAATGAACTCGTCAATTTTGTGCGTTTCTATAGAGTTATATTTTCTTACTTTGGAGAAGTTGATAACAAATGTATTGTGGGGGGCTTTGCCATTTTCTTCTCCCATAGCCTCCCAAGGTTGCTCTAATTGGTCCACCAGAGGCAGTGGGTTCATAACGTTATTACAAGTCCATCGTGTCCAAACGGATCCATTCGAACAGTTCCTGTTTGAGTTGGGATCCAGTGTTTTATGTTTCTCGTCTTTTTGACTGAAATTTACCGTTCGTTGAAATTTGTTTTGTATTTGATTTTACAATGTGCTAAAATTTGTGTTTGATATTGATTTCTGTTTAAAAATCAAGGAAAGCAAATGAAACAAATACATGCGTTGCCAAAAGGAAAGCTATACAATTGCTCCATACGTCTATCAAGTGCATGTGCGGTCCATGGTTGCTTGTTTTTGCTGCAGTCTGAACTAACATGTAATATAATGATTGGGTAATGTTAGAAGTCACTTTTTTGTCATTTTAAAGAGACCAATGTTTCCTATGAAGAATGCAGGAACAATACTCACAAATATTTGACATGTGTCCCAAAGATAACGATGATGCACAACGTGCCAAGCTGTATGTATTCAAGAAGTGATTCAATGAGACAGACAGCTTTTGAAGTCACAAGCCCTGCATCCAGATTGGCTTTAACATTATCACCAACAGACCACTTCGGAGTACCTGAAGCTGAAGGTGTGATGGGAATTAAGAAAGAAAGAATGTAATCAACGAATAGAAACTCAAATCAACAGCATTTATTCAGAATTGAAGTAGCTGATGGAACATAAGTGGCAAATGCGTGGAATTAAAGTCAGTTTCAGTGGCCTGTTACACAAGTGCGCAAATCAGTGATGTTCGCCATGCAGAAGGCATTGAAAATAGAGCAAACCCAAAAACATACAACACATCCGGCCAAACACCAAGCCCATCCAAACAGAATATTTAATTGTCATTCTCCTTGCAGTAGTTCTTCGAGTCAGCCAAATTTGTCGCTATTCAATAATTTAAATAAGGTGCTTAATTAGCTGTTTTTTTTCTGATAGGTGTATAGTGAAAAGATTAAGTCTTTCTTCTTTTTTTTTTTTTTTTTTTGACAATTTATCTTTCTTGAAAGTTTTCAAATATGCAATCAAATTTTTACACTGATTTATTATTAAATAATAAAAATATCTATGTAAGGTTTTATATTTAGATTGTTCTTTTAAATTAATTGTTAATGAATATATCTAGTTTTTGTTACATATTTTAATTGTATGAAATATATATATAATTGTAGTTACTAGAGATTATATATGTATAACAACAATGATTTTATTGATCTCCAATCAAATTCTAAACGAGTTTATATCGAGGTAGATTTAGCAAATTTGCTAGTAAATTCCTACTTAAGAAAAAAAAATATATAATTACCATCATAATCATAGAGATCAAATTCGAAGAGCATATCTATAAAAAGGACCTTGTCAACCGGTACTTAACCATGATTTTATTTTATTTTTCTTACAAAAAAAAAAAAAAAAAAAGAAGGGAAAAATATGGAATTGTTTTAATCTAGCATGTCAGTGGTTTCAAAATATGAAAACTCATCAAGAACAACTGAATAAATTGTAAGCTATATTTATATGTTCTATACAATAATAATTATTATTTTTTTAATTATTTATCTAGTTCATTAGTTACATTCTTTAATATTTTTAAATAAAATTTTGTTCAATTCTATTTTTTTAATTTTTCTCCCAATGAACTAAAATCTTGGCCCACCACAAGAGATGAGTGAGGAGCTCATTGCGCACAAAATCTAGAACTACTACAATGGTTGTAATTAAGTGTCTTGTCTGTGCACTCATTCTATATATCTTCTTAATGAATTCTTGGATGTTTCGGAGAATTTTTTCTTTTAAAGTGTCAAAACGTTTTTTAAAACATTGGTATTGATGTGTAGATGATTTAATTGCTTTTGTTTAGTTTGAGTATCTTTTATCGATCATTGCAAAATTTTTATTTGAAATATATTAGTGCATTGTGTTTGTGGAAAGGAGGGGGTAATGGCGTTTATATGTAAAGGACGTGGATATATTTATGTTGTTTTTCATTGAAACGACAGATTTATGACGCTTAAAAAAGAAGTGTAGTTAAAAAAAAAATTCTAGACACTCTGGTATCACTGCCAAAAGCAAATGATATAGAAAAAAATGACACCAACTGGTTGGTAACTTTTTTATTTTTTTATTTAATGGTAACAAGTGTTCTAAACAGTATTTACTTCGTTGAGCTTCTCGTGGGCCTCGGATGATTGTTTGTTTATGGACATTTCTCTTTCTTCTAAAGAAGGGTTAGAATTTGATCCTTAAATTAAAAGAAAAAAGAAAAAGAAAAAAAAGAAAAAACAATGAATATGATTTTGTGGTGCTTAATTCTAGTAAAGGACAATTCCAAGAATATTCTATCTTAGATGCCATGCACGTCCCGACGGTCCCGTACTCCATTCCATCCGATTTTGACTTCTACATCTGCCTTTCTCACGTACGGTCCAAATAGGAAACCAATTGCAATAAGTATAGACTTTTCTTTTAAATTCAATTGAAATTTTTTCCAATTTATAAAATTATCTTATATTTATATATTTTTCTAATAATATTAAACAGAGTTGTCGACTTGTCACGTGCGACTATAACAGTTTTCGGTACGGCCTTTCTAGAGGTCTCAATCCGCCTAAATTAGTTTATTGTTTATATATATGAGGTATAAGCTTATTTTTATGTAAAGAAGTAAAGTGAAGCCTGAATTAAGTTTTCTATTTCCAATTAACTTAAGAGTGTTTGGAGTTTGATTTAGTCTGAGAGTTATATTCTCATTTAACTGTGAATTGAACTGTTGACTATATTCTTTAATGAGTTTTTATTGGATTCGAATTGAAATTATTACTCAAATTCGACTTAAAGTAAGATTATTCCTAACACATGGTAAGAAGAAGAATAAGAAATATTGACAATAATTTAGAGATGAATTGAACAAAGCCTGACCCACTTGACGGTTAGGTGGGACGAGCCGTGGCTACGAGTGATAGAAGAGGTGGGTGTGAATTGGTGTGACATGTATTTATTAGGCTTTAGATAGCTCTACTTTTACGCATTGGTCCCTCTATTTTTTAGTATTTCTACTTTTTCTTAATTAGTTTCACTTTTTATTCCTTTCTTTGAACAAAATTTTGAGTTTATATTCACGTACTACAATAGTACGTAATAGATGTTACTAATTTAAGTTTAATTATATGTATATATAGTCGAACCTTATTATATATAAAATGGATGATTTAAATTATAACTGCTAAAGACAATTTAACTTATAATCTCTTTCCAATTTATTGTTTTAATCATATTGTTTATTTATCTTATTGGTTGTGTTTGATTTTATTGTAAGAATTATTTTTTGTCAGACTATTTTTAAAAGAATTAAAATAGTAAACAAAACTAAGAGAAATTTCTTTACAGAAGAAATGTGGTTAAAACTTAGAAAGACTGAGAAATGTTTAAAAATAGGGTTAAATACTCCATTGGTACCTGAGTTTTACGTGTTTTTAAATTTATTACTTCAGTTTTATTTGGTATCATAGGTGGTACCTGAATTAAGGGTAAAAACCCATTTAGTACCTCTGTTAGATTTTCCGTCCGAATTTTAACGGCTCGCCACGTGTCAACCGCTGAGGTTGACACGTGGCACTACATAAAAAAAAATTAAAAATTAAAAATTAAAATCTTTAGAAAATGATTAAAAATAATAAATTTTTTTAAAAAAAAATTAAAAAAATAAAAAAGAAGAGGGGTGGCTGAGCCACCCCCTTGGCCGGTCTGGGGTGGCCGAACCACCCCCTATGGGGTGGTTCGGCCACCCCACAGTTGAAAAAAAAAAAAAAAAAAAAAATATTTTGAAGGGTTTTGGCCCTAGGGGGTGGCCGAACCACCCCCTAGGGCCAAAACCCATCCAAAAAGAAATTGAGGGTTTGCCCTTGGGGTGGCCGAACCACCCCCCATGGGCCAAAACCCTTCAATTTTTTTTTTTTTTTTTTTTTCAACTGTGGGGTGGCCGAACCACCCCCTATGGGGTGGTTCGGCCACCCCAGACCGGTCAGACCGGCCAAGGGGGTGGCTGGGCCACCTCCTTGGCCAAAATGGGGGTGGCCGGCCACCCCCATGGTGGCCAAAGGGGGTGGCTCAGCCACCCCTCTTCTTTTTTCTTTTTTTAATTTTTTTTTTTAATTTTATTATTTTTAATCATTTTCTAAAGATTTTAATTTTTAATTTTTAATTTTTTTTTATGTAGTGCCACGTGTCAACCTCAGCGGTTGACACGTGGCGAGCCGTTAAAATTCGGACGGAAAATCTAACAGAGGTACCAAATGGGTTTTTACCCTTAATTCAGGTACCACCTATGATACCAAATAAAACTGAAGTACTAAATTTAAAAACACGTAAAACTCAGGTACCAATGGGGTATTTAACCCTTAAAAATAAGAACAAAGTGCAATGGCCAACATGCAAATACTTATATCTTTTCACTTTTCAGTCACTCTCTCTACTCACTAGACCCTTTCAAGAACAGAGATTTCCCGAGGGAAACGGCTCTATATAACTACCACCTCCGCCATTTCAAAACCCGAACCCGAACTTCCCATTCCGGCTCCCACCAATGTTCGGAGGGCTGTTTTCCTGTCCGTGCTTCGGAGAACGGAGCTCCGACAATTCCGGGACCGATCTCGACCCGGTTCTGCTCGTCTCTGGCATGGGAGGCTCCATTCTCCACTCCAAGAAGAAGAAGTTCGGATTTGAGACCCGGGTCTGGGTCCGGATCCTACTGGCGGACCTCGAGTTCAAGAAGAAGCTCTGGTCTGTCTATAACCCTGCCACAGGTTACCTCTCTCTCTCTCGCGCGCATATATATATATATGTGTGTGTGTGTGTGTGTGTTGGTTTGTGCATGTCGGAGTGTGTATATGCATACGTATATATGCGTGTATTTATAGTTGTTGTGTTTGTGTTTTTGCATGTAAGTTACACTGTGTGATTAATCTTTTTCCATTATTTAATTGCGAAGAAAGTATAGGAAAAATTTGAAGAAAATGAAATTTTTTTAATTTAATTTTATTTTTCCTCTGTGTTGCTGAGAAAGTTAAGGATAACTAAATCTTAGTTGAATTGCGTTATGAGTTGAAGTTGATTGTGGTTATTGCTCCCCCCCAACCCATAACAGAAAAAAGAAGAAGAGAAATGAACATAATTGATAGTGATGTTTAAGCTCAAATACAGTGTTTGGTTGCCGGGAAAAACAAAAGAAACTCAGACGGTGAATCTTGGGTTTGTTAATAGTTGACCCTCACGGAAACTGTTTGTTTGTCTTTTTTTTTTTTTTTTCAATGTTTGGCTATGTTTGTCAATTGTTAAACAATGGCTAATCTTTCCTGAACTTGATCATAATTTAATCAAATAAAACCATAATTTATTTTGCGCAATATTATAAACTGTGTTATTCGTGGAAGCCTCACAAAAATTTCTAAATTGATTTAATTGATTTTCGTAGTTCTTAAGTTGTTGGTAATAGTTTCTTTTTGCAAATTCAAATTATTTAGTGACAAAAGTGATTAGCAATCATTAATAATGATAATCCTAGACATGTCCAATAATTTCCAAACTATCATTAATATTTCCATAACGTTCTTAGATGTTACTAGTAATTCACAAAATTCAAAACTCTGAATTATTCAGGGACTTTTGAATTATTCGCAGTTAGATGTTACTTATAATTCCGAAATTATATTCAAAGTGCATGATTGTATCTCTCTCTCTCTCCCTCAAATATATTGCTTGCTCATTCATATTTATTCATTACAACAGTTCTAGGAAAATTACTAAAGTGTGATCCTGTGACTCTATAAGTTGATTAACGTAATGGTAATGGAGGTGTTTGTGTTTCCATATCTATTATGTTCGATAATGCAATAGTTTTATTTCAACTGTTTGGAGAGATGGTGGTACTGTCATCTGCAATTTAGCTTTCTTGTCTTTATATCTGAGTTCTTTTATTTTTATTTCCAATGGCATATTAATTTTGTTTCCCCAAATTAGTCTGCCTTAACTTTGTGTGTGTGTTTTTTTTTTAGGTTATACAGAAACATTGGATGATGCCACTGAAATTGTAGTTCCCGATGATGATTATGGGCTGTACGCAATTGATATTTTAGATCCGTCATTGGTATGATCAATAAACCTCTCCATGGATTCTCAAAGTCCTGTACTGATGTAGCATATAGTACTTTTTCCATACAGGTTGATTTTTTTTTTTTTTCAAAATCAGATGGTTGTGGAACTTCTCCACCACTTGGGGTTGGTTGATCCGAAGTAAATAAAACATGCAGCTGTTCTTGATTTGACTGATCACCAATTACAAACATGATTTAGAATAGGCTTAACTTTCATTAAAATTCATTTTGAAAAAAAAATTACAAATTCATAAATAGTGGCCCAGCTGACTTATCTCTATAAACAAGGGAGTTTTTCTTGTTTTCGCTTATGATCACCATAAATTAATGACTTATAAAAAAAATAAAACTTGGGAAGCGTCCCCTCTCTCTCTCTCTCTCTCACTTCCTCTTAGTCTTTGTCTTTCTTCCTAATGTTCTCTTGCACTCGGCTTTTGGTTTTCTAGCTAGTCAAGTGCTGCGTTTTTTTGAATTTGTGCACTGACAATTACTGCCAAGAAATTATTTGACATTGATATGTTTAAACAAATAACACATATTGATGTTCAAAGTCACTCATCTGCTGTTTATCTTGCTTTTGATTTGATCAACTACTTGTTCACTTGTTGCCTTCATACCACACATTACTATGCTTTCAGATATGATCAACTAATGGTTCTTCCCCTTCAGCCTTCACCTGTTCTTTCAGAATGACTGGTAATTGCAGCAGATATGGTCATGTGAAGTTCCTGTCGGACTTTCCCTCTGGTACTATCATCACCAGCTAACTGACTAATTAGATAATAGTTTTGGCTTTATCTGTGAGCACTACATTCCAGTCAATTCTTGGATCATGGAATTCCACACCCACTAGGAAACAGTTTAGTTTAAATCATCATTGAAACATGAGAGTTGGTTTGAGAGTCGCAGAAACTTCCATTCCATCTTCATTACTTTCAAAATTTTGTATCAGTTTCTTTCCCTCTCATTTGTTTCTGATATCATATTCCTTGATGTTCCAGGTGATAAAACTTATACATTTGACAGAGGTATATCATTTTCATGCTATGATTGATATGCTTGTTAAATGTGGGTATAAGAAGGGAACCACATTATTTGGATATGGTTATGATTTCCGGCAAAGCAATAGGTAATCCATTTTTATCAGTTGCTTTTTTGGTGTTCAAGTTGATATTTTGGTGATGCAATTCTTAAGTGACTCAACATCTAGACCGCTAGACAAGGTTTAATTATTACAACAGTGGCTATTAAGAGTGTCTTAATGTTGCTCATAGTTACCTGCAATATATCATTGGCAGAATTGACAAGTTAATGGAAGGTCTTCAAGTGAAGTTGAAAGCTGCTCACGAAGCTTCTGGTGGTAGAAAAGTCAATATAATTTCACATTCAATGGGTGGGATGCTAGTGTTGTGTTTCATGTCACTCCATAATGATGTGCGCAAATTTATCTTGTTAATTAGTTGTTTCATGGGACATATGCAAAAAGTAATAAACTCTTGTGCCACAAGAGGCATGACTAGTGATTTAACTTTCTGTCTGCAGGTATTTTCCAAGTATGTGAATAAGTGGATTTGCATTGCGTGCCCTTTTCAAGGTAATCTACTTTATAGGAAATCAACAAAAATTGCCTCAAATCATTGATTGACTACTCTGAGATAGAGAGAAAACCATTCCACTCACTTTTCAGTAATCCATCAGAAATATAGTGGGTTTTAATAATAATAATTGTCAGAACTGTTACTTAATAGATTCAAAGAGATAAAGGTTCTTTTCAGTGTTTTGGGAACAAGTTTCTCCATTGCTGAAAGTCAAAATAATTGGGTTTTGCTGAAGCGAAAAAAGAAAGAAAAAAAGAAAGAGAGAAACAAAGGGGGAAATAGAATAGGAATGAAAAGTCTTCTAATTATGATCAACGCAAACAAAAATTTGCAGTAAAGCTGAAAGTTCATTGGAGTTATGAGCTTGGAGTATTGGTTGAAGTTTCTTACAATTTAATTTAGCATGCATTATTATCAATTAATTTGGAGAACTGTTAAAGCTGTCTCTCCATGTGTTTTTTGGGAATCGTGAAACCATTTGAATTAGTAGTACAAAACCGTATACTGCATCAGTGATTCCACAAGGCTGGAATAGTGGTGGTATAGGGCCACTACGATGATTAATATTTTTTATTTACCTATAGCCACTCATTTAAGCAATAAGTTAGGCATTTTATACGGCAGACATGTTAAGGCAATAGAAAAGTGATAAGTAGTGGCCCCAACACAATTTCTTCCATTTACATTTGAAACATAACAGATGCAATTTGTCGGAACCATAAATACAAACTAATTAAGGGGTACACCACATTTTTTTTGAACTCCTAACCTGTATAGGGACCCATTTTGGTTGGAGCCCTTGCAATGAGGAGGGTTGTTGTTCTTTCCATGTTTCAGAGATTAGTGTTGATCTGGTCCTGCTTGTCAGTGTTAAGAGGCTCCATTCTTCACTCGAAAAGGATGTATAAGCACTTTCAGCTTCAATTAATGACTGCTTATAAGTGGTTCATGCATTCAATGACCTTAGATAACTTTTGATACAAACCTTGGGTAGAACTCACCCTTGAAGACCGGCTTGCAAAGGGAGGGTGCAAAAGAGTTTATATACATATGGCTAAGATCAGACTTTAGCCATGTAGGACTCTAGAATCATAACATGCCACCATGCCCCATAGCCGACGTCCACTACAACTCACTATATTTTATAGGTTGCCACCTCCGTAACTCGAACCCGTGACGTGGTGCTTGGCTCTGATATTAAATGATACAAACTTTGGGTAGAACTCACCCTTGAAAACCAGCTTGCAAGGGGAGGGTGCCCAAGAGCTTATATACATATGGTTAAGATTAGACTTAAGCCATATGGGATACTAGAATCGTAACAATTTCACTCACCTGGTTCTCAACTGGGATACCTCTTCCTCCTCATGAGTGCTCTTGTTTCTTATTATATCTTTCCTTTTATCACCACTCAAGTATCTTTGCAGCCTCATTTCTCTTACCCTTTTTTTTTTTTTTTTTTTTTTTTTTTTTTTCTGTTCTGACTATGTTCCACATAGTTAAACGTGAACTTTATCCCAACCGCCTTGGATTTGGCTGCATGGATCCACAAACATGTTTCTTGACTTGCCAATTGCTATCTTCCAACATTTTTTATTTGATATTTCTTTACTCTCCTCTTGTAGAAATCTTGTATTACCTACAGCATTTATTGTAAATACAAATAATGAGGATAAAAATGTAACACAAAGTGCACAAGTGTGCCAATGAAGTTATACTTCTATCTTTACAATGAGACATGAGTAGAGCAAGGAGTCTAAGAATACCATTAAAGAACGTGAAGAATTTTAGCTCAGATTAACTGTTCTGAAATTTCCTATTTCTTTTCTTTTCCTCCGTTATTTTTCATGATGTCTTGTCAAATTGTACTCCAGTATTAATTCTGTAACACAATTAACAGGTGCACCAGGATGCATCAATGATTCACTCTTAACTGGATTGCAGTTTGTTCAAGGCTTTGAAAGCTTCTTTTTTGTATCAAGGTGGACAATGCACCAGCTGGTAATTCCTCAATTTGAGAATTTGGCCCAGTCATTGGATTTAAAACCTAAAATGGGAACTTCTTCATGTCATGCCAAGCATCTTTCTTGGTGAAACTATCCTTCCAATTTGAAGCATAACCAGTAGGTAGTGTTTAATAATGTAGTTATAACAAATAGGAAATCCTAAAAGGAAATGAATAAGTGGTACAGAATTAGAAGCATGATTGTCAAATGCTCAAGGAATGTTGTTTGGACGATCATGTGCCTTTCTTCAGTAACATCTAGGAAATTGTTGAGGCTGTCTGATTCAATTTGACTTTGGCAATCTATTCAGGCACATGACACTCCATTGAGGATTAGTATAAGTTGTACTCCTAAGTTGCGTGTACAATTTACTATGTGTTCAACTTGCTAGCATCAGGTCTAAAGAAGTGAGATATTGCTTCTAATACCATGTGACAAGGAAACTCTGGTTAACTTTAGCTGCCATCTTTCTCAAATTAGAGAGTTCGTTCTTAGAGTTTCCAATAATGATCCTGCCTCATCAAATTCAATACTACACCCTTATTTTCTAATGATGTTTTGGTTAATATACTAAGTACTGTGAGATGACTTTTGCTTCTTTTTATATATAGTTGGTTGAGTGCCCATCAATCTATGAGATGTTGGCAAATCCAGAATTTAAGTGGAAAAAACAGCCAGAAATTCAAGTTTGGCGAAAGCATTCTATGGATGGGGAAGTTTCTGTTGATTTGGAATCCTATGGCCCAATTGAAAGTATCACTCTGTTTGAAGAAGCACTGAGGCGTAATGAGGTAATACGCTCACAATTTACTTGGTGTGAAAATAATTAATATTGGTCTTGAGATTCCTTATGCGCCTTCGCCAGTATAATTTTGTTCTGTAATTTCCTATAGTGCTGGTCTTTATCTCAATAGGTTTTTTTGCAAGATAAAAAAAGATTTTATTTCCTCTCATGCATTTTAATTGCTCAAATTCACAAAACTAAATTTTTAAGTTGTTATATATTTATGACTCTTCTATGTCAAAGCTTGTGTATTTGTGATTAATTGATGCATGTGAGGCGGCAGCCCCCACCTCCACAGCCACAACATAGAGGAGCAGCTCCTTAATCTGTGCTACACCCAATCTAAATTTTCTCCAGATCGATATTTGATGCTAAACCGAGACCGAGATAGAGAGAGGGGGCTGCCCCTTTGTTGGCTCTTCGAGACAAAAGCAGTCATAGGAATGGTGGTAATTCCTGTGTTCCTTCTAATTTCGTTTGGTTTCGAGAGCCTCTCCCTCCTCCCTTAGATCCTTCCTAGGTGAGACCATACATAAAAATGACATTGCCATAAACTGACAAGGTTGCAGATGGAAAATACCAATATATCATGATTTTATTCTCTTATTTATGCCTATTATTCTGATTGTAATCTCCTATTATTTCTCTCCTATTTAAACCCATGTAAAAGTATGGAACAACATGGAATAAAACAATTCATCTTCTTCTCTTATGTTTTTCTCTTCTCTTCAACTTAGTATCAGAGCAGTCTCTCTTTTGGGTTCTTGAGTTTTTTTCTTCTTTAGATCGTGCGATTCCATATGAGTTGGGTTCACTGTCTCGCACCCACGTCATTGTGGTTGCGTGACTGGTGAACCCACATGACCTTCGTGGCAAAGGGTTGCTCAGCGTAGTCTGGGTCGCGCCACTGGTGACTGGTGCAAATTTGGTGGAACGATCAATCTTCGATCACTGAGTGGAGTGATTTTTGGATGAATTGATCATGAAGGGTTGTCTCCTTTGGATTACCGGCAGTTTCTGGTTTTTTCCTGGAGTTTTTGAGGCCTACCGGTGTATTTTGGTGGCGGTGATTTGTCTCCGGCAGCAGTGCACGGTGGCGCTGTTCAGGCAGCACAAACAACACGTCGTTTTTTGGCTGTTGAAAAACGACATGTCATACAACCTTCCCTTTTACTGTTTTGTAATTTCGCTTGAGCCCATGTGTTGTGTGCTGGAGCTGTTTGGTTGGATGTTTGAATTCAAGATGGTGGAATTGGATGTCTGAATTTCACGTCATAGCACAATGGTTCATTCCAATTCACAAACTCAATCTGCGCTAGTAAGTGCATATCAACACAATTCGAAAGGTGGTTTCAAAAGTCCAGATGGTGGTAGAGTAACAGATACATCCTTAGATGACAAGGACATTATTTTGTGACCATTGTAATTGGTCTCGACATACTCGAGAAACTTGTTGGAGACTTCATGGATGTCCTACTTGAGGTCGCGGGGGTCACATAGATGGAGGAACCAGGCCTCAGGCCAATCATTCCATGGTAGAGATGGTTGTTTTCATACCAGATACTAATCCTCTTTTTGTTGATACCCGCGGACTCTCCATTGAATTATGCTTTGATTGGACACGCCTGCCATTGCATTCTCTTCCTTTGTTCATACAACCAATTTAGCTACTGTTCTGAATGCTTCCACTACTCACTCTGATGATCCTTGGGTCATTGACTATGGTGCCTTAAATTATATGACTAGTATGTGTCTATTATTTCTGTCATATAATTCTTGTTTTGGCAGAGAAAAATTTAGAATAACCGATGGTTCTCTGTTCCTAGTTTTGGGTAAAAGATCAATTTCTGTTACACCCTCAATGACCTTGTCTTTTGTTCTTCATGTACCTGATTTTGCTGCTAATTTATTATCCATTGCATGTATTACCTATGAGTTGAATTGTCGAGTCATTTTTTACTCTCATTATTGTTTCTTTCAAGACCTAGTCACTGGAAGGATGATTGGCAGTGGTAGTTTGAGGGATGGTTTGTACTACCTGGATTTTCAACCCAAGACACAAGGTCAGCTCACATAGGATTATCATAATGTTAGGGCGGATGACTCTACAACAAGAATCTGGCTCTGGCATCAGCAATTAGGGCATCCTTTTTTATTGTTGCAACACATGTTTCCTTCTTTATTTCTACATAATAACGTTTCTAAGTTTCAGTGTGAAACTTGTGAACTTGCCAAACACTATCGTGTGTCTTTTTCTCCTAGTATCAATAAAAGTGCTAAGCCTTTTGTTCTTGTTTATATTGATGTGTGGAGCCTTTCACAGGTGGTTTTTTTGTCTGGTTATTGGTGGTTCATTTCTTTTATTGATGATTTTTCTCGGACCACGTGAGTATTTGTTAAAGGATAAAAGTGATGTGGTCTCTGTGTATCAGATGTAAGATGTTTCACAAGATGATTCAGACCCAGTTTCATACTAACATCAAAATTGTTCGTTCTAACCATGGAGGTGAGTATATGTTGGGTGATCTGGGAATGTATTTTTGTGAACATGGCATTATCCATCAAGCCACTTGATGACTCCTCAGCAGAATGGGATTGCTGCACAAAAAAATCGACACCTTCTTAAGGTAACTCAATCCTTAATGCTTGATATGCATGTTCCCAAATCTTATTTGGGGGATGCCTTACTCACCACTGCATATCTTATCAATAGGATGACTTCTCGGGTCTTAGATTTCAAAACACCCCTTGAGGTGTTGTCCCCACTTTTCTCTACTTCAAAAGGTCTCTCTCTAAAGGTGTTTGGATGTGTTTGTTTTGTCCATATTCATGGTCCTGCTCGGGGTAAGTTAGATCTTCGGGCCCTCAAATGTGTTTTTGTGGGTTATTCTCCTACGTAGACGGGGTAGAAATGCTATCATCCCCCATCGAGAAAATAGTTTGCTTTGATGGATGTTACTTTGAAACACAACCATATTTCTTCTCAACCCAACCTCCTCTTCAGGGGGAGAGTCCGAGGGAAGGTGTTTTGAATCCATTACATGTTCCTACTCCTATGCTTGAGCAGGAGAAACAATAGCTTACTAATGATTCTCTTACTCAACATATTGATAACTCATATGCACCACCTGTGGACAAGTTGAGAGTTTACTCCAGACGCTATAAAAGTTAGACTATTCCCTATGCTACATGCCAAACATCTGATCCTGACTTGGGTAATACTACTTATATCCTTGATATAAATTCGGTAATACCAGTTGTCGACGACATGAATATTCCTATTGCAAAATGCAAAGGAGTTAGGTCATACATTCACCATCTGATATCTGATTTTGTTTCCTATCAGCACCGCTCACCATCATATCATTCTTTTGTGTCCAAATTGTCTTCTGTGTCTATTCCTAGAAATCTATAGGAGGCACTTAGTGATCCAAAGTGGAGGACAATGATGCAAGAAGAGATAAAAGCCCTTCACAAAAACAATACTTGGGATCTTGTTAAGGTTGTTGGATGCAAGTAGATGTTCACTATCAAGCATAAGGCCGATGGTTATGTGGAATGATACAAGGCTAGACTAGTTGCAAAAGGTTTCATTCTGAGATTTTGATCTTGAAAAATCTCACTCCTAAATGTATCAAAGTGGTCTCCACTGCATATTTGAATTCACATTCCTCTTAGGATTGAGAGTCAATGCTATAAGCAGTTGTGAACTCAAATTATTCATATTGAGAGTAGATATAATAGAATAACAACTCACGTGATCCGTTTAGTGCATTGTCACCATACCAACACATCAGCCAGAAGTTTTTACTTCCATGATTAAGATTGATCATCATGATTGATATGTTATAATCTTATCAAATGGAATGTCCAATTCCATTACTGACTACGAACTATAGTTTATAAGTTACAAGGTTTATGATTTAGATCTTCTATGTGATAACCTCATTAACACACCTCAAACCATGTTCAATATAGCTTAAAGACTACATGTATATATACAAAATAATATGTACATGTACAATTATATGCCTATGTTCTTAATAAATACAAAATAACTTCTTTTTTGAACCCGTATAAAATCCTATTCCTGGGCATGACAGAAACTCCCGCTATATTTTATCTAACAAAAGCATCAGTATATTTTTATTGCTGCTAACATTTCTGGACGCAATTGTAGCATTTCTCTCTTTTCCCCAATATTTGTCCAGTTTCATCATAAATTCTTCTACGAGCAGCCAAAGCTTATATCATCTGTATTGATTGCAGCTAAATTATGATGGAAAAATGGTAGCTTTGCCCTTTAACTTTGAGATTCTCAAATGGGCTGCTGGTACTCGCCAAGTTGCGTATGATGCTAAATTACCGGATGGGGTCTGCTTCTATAACATTTATGGAACATCATTTGACACACCTTTTGATGTTTGGTATGTAAGTGAATTACTTTACAAATTAGGAATGCTTTGTAAGGTCAATGGTGGCAATCTTTCAAAGAAACTGACCAGCTATAATCCCTTATTTGTTTCAAAATATGAACATCTAAAAAGGGTTTGGAGTGCATGATATAGTTGGTCAAAGATAAGAAGCTCTCTCACCAACACCAACTTATTTTAACTAACTCTAGTTGTACATGCTATACAATGTTTATTTTTCATATGAATGCAATACTGAAGTTAACAATATCTGATATGTAGATCTGGGAGAAAGAGATTATAAATGAAATTTAACTTGAAATATAATCTAATGGTTAGTAGGATGAAATCTAATAATCTGCTAAATGACCTGCCTTTCTGTAAACCCAAAATTGATACAAAACTTCACTGACACTGGGATTTGGATGTTGTATATAGAAGAACCTTAATTTCAATTCTGATGATATTAGCTATCAATTTGATAAAGGCTGAGAACAAAATTATGATTGAATCAATTTACTGTGTAGTGGTTTTTGGCTTTAGACAATATAGTTTGTTCTTCAGAAAATATCACTATTATCCCATGAGCATGATAATGAAAATGTTTAATGCAATCTGAAATGCATTTTTAATGCAGCTATGGTTCGGAAACATCTCCAATTGAAGACTTGTCTGAAATATGCCACTCGATGGTGAGTGATTTGATTTGATTGTGAAATCATGAACCCGCTATAAGTTAAGTGCATGTGAAGATATCTTGAACCATCAACCCTCAAATTTTGAAACTAAAATGTCTATCAAGAAGTAGCTCTTCTTTAAATGGTGGTTAATCAAATTAATAGCAGTTTTTGATTTTCTTTATACACCTAAGAAATGGAGCCAGCCCTTTAAATGATTATGCTCAAACACATATGGCTTTGAATTTGTGCATTAGCTACTGACATATACTTGTTATTTTATCTCTGTTTATAACTTGTTATCAGTTGTTTGTTCCAGCCCCAGTATTCTTATGTTGACGGAGATGGAACAGTTCCTGCTGAATCAGCAAAGGTGCTCTATCTGAACTTTCATTTGATGCATAATTTCAGCTGATCATGAAGGACAAACCTCTATGATGATGTCCAGTGTCAAAACCTTGAAAAAACAATTCAAATTCTTGGTTTGCAAGTAAAACTCCAGTCATGAAAAAATTACCAAGCTTGAGCTAGAATTGGCTCGGTGTGGCTCAATTAACATCATGAACTCTTTCTAAATCCGGTCAAGCAAAGCTCAAGCAGCCAAAAGCTCATGTAGGTTTGGCTTGTTTCACCCGAAACTTTACATACCACCATGGCAAATTTAAACAAAAAGGACAATGGAAAATGATGATTTAATTTTGACAAATTTAAACAACAGTGATCATGGATATCTGGGCAGGTTTTATCGGCCGCTAAACAAGACAAAATAAGTAAGACATAGTAGTCTGAACATGGAGTTTATCAGAAGTTAGTGAACATTTCAGATTTATTTTGTGAGATTAGTTTTTTATTTTTTATTTTTTCCTTCTAAGCTGTGAGATTAGTTATTGATGTAGTAAGATCTTACTACGTATCTAACTTCCATATTTGGGTATACTTCTTGTATACATTCGCAATCTTGAAATCAACAGCCTACACGGTTCCAAGAACAGAAATTTGTAATACTTTCTTACTTGATTACTTAGTGTGCTCTTGTGATACACAATGTTGAAGTTTTGACATTAATTTCTTTGCAAGTATTAACTTTTTTATCATATTTTACCTTATCTTTACCAAACAAATTTTCTTTCTTGCACAGGCTGATGGATTTGCAGCAGTTGAAAGAGTAGGAGTTGCTGCTAGTCACCGTGAATTGTTACTGGACAAAACGGTTTTTAAATATATCCAAAAATGGTTGGGGGTTGATCAAAAGGTCAGCAAGCATTTGAAGCCTTCCAGAGTGGTAGATGCTTCAAATTAGGTGGTACACGTGCAATTCTTTTGTGCTGAAAAGGGGCATGTTTCACATGTTCATGTGTTTGTAGGTAATTATATATGATCAGGCCGGATAGCATGTTGTCATAACTTTGTAAATTGCAAACCTTTTGTATTCATCCACCCTTGTGTTCTCCTCCCATTCTAATATATATAATTTCCTATTACTTCATATATATATATATATATATATATATATATAAATATATATCAATTTTTGTTCAACATTTTAAAAGTGGAAAATAAGTTTTCTCCTTTTTCGCAAGACAGAAGCATTTTGTCCAGAACCAGTGCAAGCCTCCAAATTAAGGCGGATGGTGTAGGAATACTATAGAATATAGAGTTTCTTTTTGGAGTTTCTGTGAACATTTATTATATAGCATCGGCCATGGCCCATGGATGGACCTTGCAAATACCCAATGTGTGACTCAATATATATGTATATGTGCAACAAAAGATGAAAGAAAAACAATAAAATAATGGAAATTATATATGTTGGATATCCTACGAATGTGCTTTTGTTTTTTTTAATATATTATTGTTATGAAAAGTGTGTATGAACGAAGGTTTAAGGTAAACCTTATATAACATGGAGAAAGAATGGCAGATAAAACAATTTTCTTGAAAACTAGCTTGCAAAGAGAGAGTGTACAAGAGCTTCTATATACACATAATTAAGATTATATACACATAATTAAGATTATAGTTAAGGCACGTGGAACACTTATAATAGGATCGTTGTAGAAGAAAAGCACGGAAAATTAGGTAGGGTTAAGCATATGATACATGCATGCCACACAAAGGCAGAAAGAGATCGATGGATATTAATTAATGCATGTGATGGTCGAGTGAAGAGAGAAGATGATGAGGTTAAATCCAAGTTCATTTTGTTTTATGTTTTGTACAGTGTTCAAAGGTAGGTGAAGTGTAGTCAAAGTCAAAAAGGTTTGAATCCCAAACCCAACTAGGATTTCGGATATATATATATATATATATTAATCAAACCCCAAGAAAAGAGAGGGGGAATGAGCATTCCTAGGGGGGCTTGGTAGCTTATGAGAGGATTCTGTTTTGAGATTACAAGGGACAAACACAGACACGCATGAGGCATGCATTTTTTTTTTAATATTTTTCAATCCCCTTTTGGGTCCACAATATTTATAATGCTATGGCCTATGATGCACCCATGCAAATGAATGTGAAAATTAATTGGAAAACCAAACGGAAACGAGCTGGAGGAAGAGGAGAGGGCATGGCATGCCATGCATGCATGGTCATGAATTGGATGTATTTGGTGATGGGGGCAAAAGTAAAAGAAAGAGAAAAAGAAAAGAGGAGGGTTTGATTGAAGAGGAATGCATGGATAAGGGTGCAGAGAGAAAATATATATTCACATCTGCTACCTCTTTTCTTTCCAAGAAGGCACGGGTGCTCCGCTGATTTCTCCAATGCAATTCCACTTCCCCACTGCCTTTTTTTTCGCCTTTCAATATTATTGCCTTCCTCGGTTTTCATGCTACCTTCTTTTATTTTATTTCAAAAAACTTTATTATATATTTTTTTTTTACTTCTTTTTCCCACCTTTCATACCATTGTTGTATATCTCTCTCTCTATATATATTGAAGATATATTTTGCTATTTGATAAGGGATCAAATGAAATATATCTTACAATTTCCTAGCTACTCTCAGGAAATTAATCAAGTTGGTCCAATTAAGTAAGATGTTCAGATCTAGGATAATTAATCATGGTATTTCTCATAATATTTGATATATTACATATTCGCTCACCCACCCCACCTCAAATTTGAGCCGGGTTGATCAAGTCCAAATCACGCACCCTGTTTGGAACATGGAAGTTAACCCTAAAACTTTATAGCTAGCATAACAATTGCACAAAGAACACTCAGGGGAGTGAGACACAAAAAATAACTATCCCCGATATTATCCTAACTAGCTTGGAAACACTATCTAGCTTGGGAGTTGGGACTACCTCCACGAAATCTTGTAGGAGAAAAGTAAACTCTATTGAGGCTCTCTTAAAAATTCATATGATTGACTTGATAAACATCGAAGGCTTCCCTGTCGGCATTTGAATCGGCGTCACTCTGGTGGCTAGTTTTTCCCTTTGTTTTGCAATTATTCATTGCTCAGTCCAACTGTATAAAAATCCGCGTCATAACATTTACTAAACATTGCGTTAATTTTAAAAATTGTAACAAAGATCTAACCCTCCGAGACATCTGTATAAGGATTAAGTTTAAAACTCACAAGGACATGACCATGGATTTTCAAATATATTGGTGCTTGACTGGACAGAGTTCTACTAATTAACTATCAAACTATATTTGTAAATTTATTTATTTTTGCAGTGAAGGGAAATTTACAATAGAAAAAAGAAAAAGAAAAAAAAGGTTGGGGCCGGCCGGGGAACTAGAGTTGATTTTAAAACCTAAACATGGAATTAAAGGTAAGGTTTCAACTCTGCAGCCAGGCTTTGGCTTGCATGAATAAGATCATAAGATAGGCCGCATATATAATATTAAAGAAAAACTAATTTAGCACTCAAATGAATGACAAGAAAAATAAATTAAGGGTAATATATACCTAGCTAGCTATCTATATATTCTGGTGAATATATAATGCTAATAATTAATAGTATATATATTTTTGGTTTCTGAGCAATTTTTAATTAACATATATATACTTAATTGAGTGCAGGCCGGTTAAAGCCTCCTAATAAATATGTATATATATATATAGAAACACGTACATAAATTAGAGGAAAACCCCATTCTTTGTATCAACATATTAATTATATGTTATTCAAAATTACAAAGCCTGGTGTTAATACAACTTTTCCGAGGATCCATTCATATTGTGTGGAGATCCCAAAATTCATAGCGCTACTAAACGCTATGCCTGAACTGAATTCGATCAGCTACCTGGACCCTTAAATATTCTAAAATTTGCCTGCAATTAATTAAGTTAGAACAAAAAAAAAAAAAAGATCAAAATTAGGAAATTAATGATCATCGTTCAGTAGCTAGTAGTACTGTAGTAGTAGTGTGTGTACATCCATGCATCCTTCTTTCTTTCTATCTTTAGGTACGTATGATCCATCATCAACATCATTCCAAAGTAGTAGTGTGTACGTTGGAGCTCCATGGCAAAGTACAGCCATATTGTTTGACGGTTGGAACCGCAGTTGGGACCCAATTATTACACGTGGAGCTCTGATCATGATCATGATCGTGATGATCATATGCGCTGGCCTTAACCACACCTGCTGGTAGTACTGATGATTGGTGTGAGAGATAATAGACGTTGTTCCTGGCATGATGATAAGGAATATCTGTTGACGCAAACACATGATTTTGATCATAACCCAGCGCCTTCACCTGTTGTTCCTCATCGCTTTCCCCAACAAAACCATTACTATTTCCTTGATGATGTTGTTGATGATGATCATTATTACCAATCACCGTACTCATAGGGATTACATACCCACCAATATGACTTCCATACCCATTTCCTCCTCCTTGGCTGCTGCTGCTATAAATGACTGAGTTATTGGATCCTGCAGAGCTGTGCTCCATTGAACCCGACTCCATCCCCATCAGGTTGTGTAGAACAGAACTTTGCTGAAAGAAATTGTGGGTATTTCCCAGCTGTAACTGATGATGAAGATGATCTTGGAAGCCGTGAACATTATCAGAATCTTGTTCTTGCTTGCACCAAACCCTTTGCCCATACGGCGTCGGGTAGTGCATGCTATAAGGTTGTTGTTGTTGGAATGCGAGAGTAGGCCACCCATGGTAGCCGTTTGTTCCATCGCTTAGCTGAGAAGAAGTGATGTTGTCATGATGATCAATATCTCTCCTTTGCCCCTCCACAGTCATTTCAGCAGCCTGCGCCTCAACATCTTTCAATCGCTTCGCAGCCCCACCAATGGGCAACGTGCTGCTCTCCAGTATGCTCTTCACGTCATATCTGCTCATGTCAAAGTTTGTTACTGCATTCAGTCCACGGAACTTTATGGCAGCAATGTCATAAGCCTCTGCGGCTTCCTCTTGGGTGCCTACATGAACAACATCATTAATTTCTATAATATTTATATCCCATTTTCAAATTAACATGAAGAATAACATCGATCATATATATCATGACTAGCTTACTGAAAGTTCCCAAGTAGAGGTCTTTGTTCCCTGCAACTCTTCCAATCCTTGCTTGCCATCGTCCATGCTGGTGGTGTCTGTCACAAAACCAAATAACAAGCTGTATAATTAACAACATTCATCATTCTATACCCTGGCCTGTCAAGATCGAATTAATATTGGCGAGCTATTTGATTAGAATCATGCATTATCTTCTCATGCATATTAATTAATTAATTAATTACCTTGTTACTCCTCTATAAATGGATGCACCCCGTGAAAACCCACTACTCTTCCTGCACCAAGAAAAAGATGGAATCATATATATAGTCAATTCCATAAATCCGTGATCTTGCTTGCTGCTCTAGCATAGAGATCGAGACAGATTTTTAAATGTACCTTCGCAAAGACGCAACATACTCTTGCCTGGTCATGTGCTTCATTTCTTCCAACTCTTTTTCGTAGTTGCTAATCTGAATAATTTTGTCATTAACACAAGGAAGATGTAATATTATTATGAGCAATTAAACAAATTAAAACCCTAATTAATACATTGAAAAACCATTCATTTTGAAATCGGACAACAACCCCATCAATCCGGGATACTTGTACAATGTGCATATCTCTGTGAATCACATTTCCCCATTATCTGTAGGTTAAAGTAAGTGTATGTCGATGACATTGCCAACATTGGGCATATTTATATATGCAATAATTCAACTGCTAAAGAGGAAAATTTGCTTGGCAGTCACTTAACTGCATGTGATTAACTTTTAATTTATTGAAAAAGTGGAAATTAATTAACTTACTGGGAAATTCGTGGTGGTAGTGGTACCCCAATATTTCAATGCTGCTAAGTCATAAGCCCTAGCTGCCTTTTCTTCTTTGTCATAGCCTCCTAGATAAAATTAAAACAAAAGCCCATAAGAATTGTACATCTTTTGAGTTATACGCTTAGCTGATAATTTTCCAGAAAAAAGAAACACGAGTCTTCTGTATATAGTCTAGTACTTACCCAAATAAACTGCAAGAAGATCAGGTTGATCAGGAAGCCCCACATTAACATGCATATGAGAAAAAAACCAAACCCACATAAGGAAATTAAACGTGAGTCAATATATAGAACATTATATATGGTTACTTTATTAAACATATATATAATTGAAAAGATATATATATACCTTGCCTTCCCTTGCGAGTTTGTCCCTCTCTTCTACAACTATTATCCCATAGATGAGCCTCGTATCTGCCGGTCCATCTGTGCCTGGAAAATCAAAACCCTTATAAATTAAACAACTAAAATGTATTTTATATAATAAAGAAAGAAAGAAAGAAAGAAAATTAAAAACATCAAAAAATATATTTTGGAAGTGCATGCAAAGAATAACGCACCTTGTTACACCACGGTATATAGAAGTCCTCTGTCCAAAAGTATCAATGGACTTTCTTGGCACAGCCTCGATCGCACCGGTTTGGCTATCGACCGCCGTTGTTGTCTTGGGCTGCTTATTATCCGATGAGGAACTCTCTCCGCCACTCCCGCCGCCGGCACTGCTTACCGTAAGAAGTGGCAAAGTGGAGCTAGACTGTGACCCCGTGCTCATCGAAAGCGACAACGTTTGCGCACTACTTGTTAGGTTTCCGCCACTTGCACCACCGTCATTCTTGTTCTCCGGCTGAGGCGGTGGTGCCGGTTGGTTCCTCAACCAGGTCTTGATCATCGACAACCCAATGGAGCTATTGTTGTGGATCCCACCTCCACCACCGCCACCAATGTTGCTATTGAACATGTAGTCAGAACTGGTGTTATTGTATGCGGCGCTTTCGTGATGACCAAAAGAGTGTCGGCCGAGGAAGTTCTCGAGCTTTGGCTGCTGTTGGTTTTCAAGGTTCTGGCTACTGCATGAACTACCCATTAGCATAGACAGGTCTGAGCTGCTCTTGTAGTTGCTACTTGAGTTCATCCCTAAACCCTTAATATTCCAATCTGCAAAGAAAAAAAAATCATAAAATAATTAAAAAAAAAAAATGCTCCAACAGCTGCCTGATCGAAGATAAGAATCCCATTTCGAAGAACGAAATAGATTGTTAGGGTTTTAGGAGTTGAACTTGTAGAGAAAGGAGAAAAAGGTAAGAAACAGTGGGTGGCGAGGCGGTACAAAACCTTGGGGTTGAGTATTTCTATTGAATGCTTCAAGTATGCCAAAAGGGGGAGGAAGGTTGAGGGATGGAGCGGAAGAGTCAGAAGTGAGATTGAAGCAGTCGCCGGAGACATCAGTGCCGGAGATGTCGTCAGAGTTGAAGCCAAGGCGAGAGACTGTGTTTTGAGAGTCATCTTGATGATCCGTAGGCTGCGGTGGGAGTTCTTGAGGGGAAAGAGAGAAACCCAACCAGTTCATGGAAGCCATATATATATATATATATTATTTTGGAAGGGCTTGTGGGTATTGAAGTTTAGAAAAGAGATGGAGATGAGGAACTAGTTCATGCATGAACTCGAAGGACACAAGGAGAGAAAGAGAATGAATCCATCAGTAGAGAAGAAAAGGACGAAGACGAAAGGTCAAAAATACTGATAAAATCAGAAATCCTTTCTTCCCAAGCAAAATGAACATTTATATATATATTACTCTCTCTCTCTCTCTCTCTCTCTCTCTCTCGAAAATACACACCCAAATCCTAAATGGGGCGCCTCTTATTTAAGGCACTTGGATCTCTAAGCTCAAACTCGCTCCAAGACAAATGAGAATGGATGGAAATTTTCTTAATTCAACCTTTAGAAATAGTACATATATTTTTTAGCATAAAAAAAATACAGATTTTTTTTTAATAGTTTTAATAAGAAAGCACATGCAAGTAATCTCCTATATGAACCGTCAAAATACAAATATATATAAGAATTGTCTGCGAAAATAATGAAAAGTTACACGAGGAGCAATAGAATAGTTTTTCAGCGAAGCCTGTTTCAAGATTGTAGTTGGTAGTTTAAAGGTGTTTTTTGGTTCTCAAACCAAAAATAGGGCAACTCAATTAATTAAGTTGAACTTATCCTCGTGCATTTGATAAGCGTAACACATCATGAGCATGTGCTTTCGTAATCTTCAAACAAACTTGGTCGACTTCAAAGCCATACTTCAATTCATTCTCTTAGATCGCCTTAACATACCATATTTATTAAACTGATTAATCAAACACTCTCTTTCTCTCTCCTTGCTGTGAAACACCTGTAGAAGAAGATGTATTTTATCTGACAAAGTGTGACAAGAATGAAGAAACCCACACGCAGCCCCTCTCCACGCCCATTTATTCATGCCCACTTGGACACCAGTCTTTTCATGTCAGACAAATTATCAGACTCAGACCCCCTCCTTTCCATTTCATTACTCTCTCTCTCTACACACACGCACGTATGTACAGTCCCTGCCTACAAACAAGCACCCATAACTTTCTCACATTCCATCCATCCATATCATATTATTTAACTATTATCTCCCCTTGTCCAAATCATAAACTGCTCCCCCGTTACAAACGGGAGTCTCTTCTCTCTCTCTCTCTAAGAAAGACTTTTATTTCTCTCTCAACTGCGCACAAAACAATAATTCATGCATGACTGACACTTTTTACAATGAAGAGAAAGGCAGAGTAGGGGAATCCAAAACATATTCTTAATTATAAAAGTGAAGAGAAAATAAATGAAATAAATATGGAGATGGGGTTTGCACCTTGCACCCCTATATGAGGACACTAACCCTTGTCTTCCGGGTCTTGGAGATTATTATTTCAGTCTCAAGTTTTAATTTGAAGGGACAGATTGGATGAAAATCTAAGGATCCAAATCGAATTTTCAGATATCCCATTCAGTGTCTTTGTCAACTTAACTGTTTATTTCTCTTGTGAAACTCATTGAAATTTTTTTCTCTTTTTATTTTATTATCGGTTTCTATATTAAGACCCATCCAAACCTCTATTAATAGAAGAGGCTTCAATACCCTATAAGGAATAATTTTCACCTTTAGAGCAACTCCAGCAACGTTTAGGTAAAATACCTAACCAAAAAGTGTAATTATCAATTTTAACTACTCACTTTTTAATATCAAGTTTATCACATTCTCTATTATATTATCTATTTTCTTTAAATATTATTATTATTTTTTATATCTCCCAACAATCCCCAAAAGTCCGTCGTCTTTCCCAGCTACCCAAAGAAGTCCATCTTCCCCAACAACTCCGTTTTACAAACCAAAGTCCAGACTCCATATCAGGACCATCTCATCCCCTCTCTCCCAGTAACGCTAAGACCAAACCAAACAAAACCAAAAATTTCCCTTATCCACACATGAGGGTGGAGATTCGGGAATAACTGGCTTCACAAAAATAGTCTGGGAAGTAGAATGAGTATCAGAAGTAGAAGGAAGAACATACCCGAGTTCGGACTTGTCAGTTGGACACTTCTGAATGGAGAGCATGTGAGTCAGCTTCTCGTTAGAGACTTTCTCTAGTTGCAACTGTGTCTCCAAAAGCCTCTCTTCTAGATCATTGATCTTTATCAGCATAGTGGTATTCTCAGTCCTTAGGCTGTTTAGGTCTAGCACTTGCTGTTTGTACTTCTCCCTCAGTTTTAAGAACTCTATGTATTGAAGCTGATAGGCTGTTTGCATATCATCTTCATCATTATTTTCAGAGTAGTATGACTGAGAACCCTCCTTTTCTTCAAATGGGGCCACGAATGCAAGGAACTTTTCTTGCTCAAGAGTTTCTTCTTCCTTCTCAGACTCATCACTGAGAGTAGCATTAAAAGCTTTCTCCTTTAGTTTCTTTAGATTTGCACATTTAGTCTTGATGTGCCTGAAGCCTGAGCATTCAAAGCATTGGGGACCCCTTGGATCCTTCTTCTCAACTTCTTCTGACTCAGCTCTGTGGGAAGCCTTCTTTAGTTTGTCAGAGAACTTCTTCTTGAACTTATTATTCTTCATAAATCGCTCGAAGTTCTTGGCTAACATTGCCACTACATCTTCATCAATGTTAGAGTCTTCGTCAGATGAGACTTTGGTTTTCTTCTTAGATGCTTTGAGGGGAATGGTCTTTGCCTTTCTGACTGGAGGTAATGAATATTCATATGTTTGAAGAGATCCTACCAGCACTTCAATCTTCATCTCCTCCAGATCGTTGCTTTCTTCTATGGTGGTCACCTTAATCCTGAAACGCTCAGGCGAAGATCTTAGTATCTTTCGGATGAGTTTTACATCCGAGATTGACTTCCCAAGACTCACCATAGAGTTTTTTAGGTCACTAATCTTGGTGTAAAACTCTCCTAAGGTCTCTTATTCGAGCATCTTAATTTCTTCAAATTTAGAAATCAACATTTGGAGCTTGGTAGATTTAACTAGTTTTGCGCCTTCATATGTTGTTTCTATAATTTTCCATGCATCTTTAGCAATTTCACAATTTGAAATCTTGGGAATTCAGATGGTGAAAGTGCTTGACATAGGGCATGGAGGGCTTTATCATTGGAAAGCCGTACGCTTGTTTGAGTGATAGTAATTTCGTCTGTTTCCTCTGGTTTAATCCAACCAGTTTCAACAATTTTTCAGACGTCAATTGATTTTAAAAAGAAGGGCATGCAGGCGGAACTGAATTAAGATTTTGAGATATGATAAATAACAAGAAGACAAATAGAAGTCAAGAGATCACACTCAAGAATTTAATCTTAACCAGAGTGTACCAAGCTCTGATACCAATTGAAAAATAAATATATGACTTCTAAATACCAAGTGTGTGTTCGTGTGCAACAAAATATCTTAAATACGGAAAATAAAATAGACAAGATATTTGTTGACGAAGTGAAAACTCTTTGAAGAGAAAAAAACACTCCGGGGTAGTCAAACCCAGGAAATTCACTATCCAAAGACAAAGCAAGTTACAAAGCACTCGTACTCACAAAACCTATTGCAGTAGTCATACCTTTAACTTTAACACGAAGCCCATCGTGAACGCTTCCCAACCAAGTCTCCTACTTGAAAGGGTCTTTGATGGAATCATTTACCTTAGGGCCGACCCCTAAGATAGACTTCACACGAACTATTGAGCAGACACCGGCAACGACTAAAGAGCTAGAGGATTTTCAAATCTCCCTAAACACCCTCTCTAAGCACTATAGAATTCTATACTGAATTCTTACAAATAACAAGCTTAGAGCCATCTATTTATAGGCTTTAGAAAATCCAATTCTAGACAAATTCGGACTCTGGCTATGGAGCATCCGAACATAAGTTAGCCTCGTCCGGACGGTCTTCTGCGACCGCCTTTCCAGAATAGCGCAATTCTTCCCATAATAGGACCACGTCCGGACAGCTTGGCCGAGCGTCTAGACGGTCTTCACTGTCACTCCTTTCCACATCTGTAAAGGAAACCCGAAATATTTTGGAACGTTGGATAGCGTTCAGACGTGTTGTCACGTCGTCCAGACGTCTTGCAGAAACTTTCCAAATAGTGTCAACTGAAATCCAACTCCGTGTAGAAATTGGAGAAGCTTGACCTAGCGTCCGGACGATGTTGCTTTGACGTCCGGACGTCTTCAACGCTGAAGCTTCTAGACATTGCAGGGCGTCCGGATGCCTTAAAAAGCTCGTCTGGACGGTTGCACAAGAACTGGTTGATTTGTCTTGGAAAAAGCATGGAATCTTCATGGACATCTTCTAGAAACTTGTGATCAGTCACATGACATGAAACAAACACTGTCCATATAACTTGAAGACTTTGAATAAAACCGATAAACCTGTTTAAAATGCAACCGTTACATAAAATATTTTTGTCAACCAAAATGTTGCCAACATAAAATACTAACATTCAGGATAAACATAGTAAATGAGGAAGAGTTAAAGGTAAACAAGGAAGAGTTAGCTTTAGACCCAATGAACCAGAGATCTAAGCACTTGCTTCTGAGACTAGAAAATCAAGCTCTAGGAGCTTGCTTGAAACCATAAATGACATTGTTTAACTTGCACACATGTGATGGAAAAGAAGGATGAGTAAAACTAGAAAATTTGTTAAGAGTTACTGGCACGGGTCTCAACAACACGATACGTGGATTTTAAATTTATAAGTTTGAACCACTTGCAATAGTACGTATCGATTGTACTATAGTAAGGGTGATCGGTCCACAAAGATTATGGGTTGTTTTGAGTAACGGGATAGTTAAAGAGTGTATTTAACTTAACTTAAAAATAAAAACAAAGTAAAGGTTGTAGAATTGAAGCTACAACAATAAGGTGAAGAAATGAAAGCAAAAAATGAAAACAAACTTAAAAGAAACTTAGGGTGTTGATCTTATCCAATCCTCAACCAATGAAATGCTTAAAGTCTATATGGTTCTTCCTAACATGCATGATATGAGCGCGTAATGGGCGTCAACCATTACGACGACCTCGACGTGAAAACACTTTCGTTAAGACGTAGTTATAAAGCACCTAGTTTTACATTAATCTACTCCACGTAAAGATTTAAACTATAATTGAAAAATGTTTACTCTACCAAAGGTGTGGAGTGATTAATGCTCCCTAGCTTACTACTTTACAACACATCCTAATAAGTATACACAATACATGAAAACCCTAATTAGGCCACAATGATAAGATATCTAGTTTCATACCGGTCGTATCACGTAAAAGTTACACTATAATTGAGAAACGGTTTAAACTACCAAAGGTGTGAAACGACCGGTATTCCCTAGTATACCCTATAAGGTGACTCTAATAGGTAAACATAAATCATGTCAAATTAGAACCATTGCAAAAGACATCGTTCTTGTTTCCAAGAACGTTGGTTTTACTTAAGAAATCTAAGAAAACTCATAGACAAGTTTAACTCTTTTTCATGAATAATTAGATTGGAATCTTGAAAACAAAACCTTTTAGCATGGGTTTTGAGATCCTCTAGCCCTTAACAATCATCAAACATCTCAAGAAAATCTTAAGAACCTCAAGAACACTTCATGGTTTTTGGATAGGATTTTGATCAAACCCTAAGGACTAATTTAGCTAGACATAATTGAATCTAATCTAAGCATTAAAATTAATCAAAAACAATAAAGGAAACAAGATTAGAATGAACTAAAAACAACTATATTAAAATCATAAAATTTGGATTACAAAAAGGAAATAAAACCTAAGCTAGAACATGAAGAACAAAGAAGAAAAAGAAAGGAGACAAGCTCTCTGGAACAAAGCCCAGAAAACATGCATTAAAGGAAATGAAAAACACTAGAATTTAAGTGATACACCTGAGCAAATCCGAAATCCCCAAAATATGCATGTTTTAACCTAAAACCCTAATCTCATATATATAGAGATTTAATTTACAAGGGACTCATCAAGGATCAATTCTAGCCGCACAAACAGAGCTGGTCGCTGTCCATTTTTGTCTATTAAACCCAACTTTTGATTTGGATCGCACAAAGATTTGGAAATATCTTGACCTTCTGGAAGATGCGAAGTCGATCGATTGAAAATTTTGTGCTCTGAGAATCGATCGATCGAAGTTGAGTCGACTGAAAGTCGATCGATCGAATTATTGGCTGTGCAAATAATCGATCGATCGAAATGCCTTGGACGATTTTTCATCTTTTCAGGATCAGCCTCGAACTCTAGAAATGACCAAATTGCCCTTGATGTATTTTCAGGTCTAATTCAAGTGTTTTGAACTAGATTTCAACTAAGACCTGAAAATAAGACATAAACCGAAACTACAACAAAACGTAATATGTACAACACAAACTAGGTTTAACAAATGCAAATTAAAGGGTCTTGAATCGAATAATTCAAGACTTATTAGTTACTAAAAAAATATTTTGGCCATAGAATTTTAGTAAAAGTTACTAAAATATTTGGCCATAGAATTTTAGTAAGAGTTACTAAAATATTTGGCCATAGCATTTTAGTAAAAGTTAATAAAATATTTATTTACTTGATGAAATAATATTTCACAAGTGAGAGAATACTTATGTAATTAAATTGGGTACTCAAAGATAAGAGGTAATGAATTAAAGTAACAGTCTAATTGACTTTAATTCGACTACAGAATATTTCATGGAGGAATCAAATATCAAAATAAGAATTGTCTAAGAGATTAATTGATTAATTCAAAAATATTAACTAGAGTTCAATTACAATTATTTAGTGAAATTAAATGCAATCATAGTAACCTGTGACAAAATCATGAGATGATAAGGATCACAGGCCTATTGGAGCTAATAATATTTTTTCTTTGGGTCCCTCTTTAAGCTGATGTAATTTGACTGTGGTGACATGCTTTTATTTATTTTGGTCATGTTTTATTTAAAAACATGGACCCCTATGAGACAATGCTATAGGCTTGTGAGAGACACAGTCTAGGTTTAGAGATAGTGAACTGGACTTGAGATAAAACCCAAGCTCAAAGAGCATGCATGGGGCGCATGGGCTAGGGTTAAAACCCTAGCCCCATGCGTCACACTTGGTGTGAGGAGGCTAGGGTTTTAGCCTTAGCCTCCACCCCTTGGCCATGCACTATAGGAGTAGAGGGGAATTTATTCCCACCTTTCCAAGTAATCCTACCTCTCCAAGTATACACAACTTGGTTATCACATTAGAAAATTGAATTTTCATTCTCTTGAAGAGCCCACACTCTTTGGTTATTGAAAAGAAGACACTAAGTTCTCACAATTCCAAGGTGTGGCTATGATTCAAGAGTACCAAATGGAAATTCAGTTTGTTTAAGATATCTAGAAGATGCCAAAATTCAACAAGTATGTATACAATAGTCTCTTCTTGTTATTTAATTGTATTGCATGATCTCTTCATATTTTTGTAAAGACCAATTTCCCTGGGATAATTTCATTGTGCATGTATGATGCACATAGATCCCAACATATAAAACATATAAAAACATAATGATAATTTTTATTTCTTTATCATTTTATTGATGTTTCACAGTTATTTTAAGAGATTGGATTTCTCGAGCGTTACATATTGTTGGTACAGTTTCCGGTATGGTGTGAATCTGCACGTTCTTCTGATGTTCTTCACGCTTCTTAATAATTCTGCAAAACAACAAAAACTAAGGGACCCTTCTGGGGGTCCTCTCCGATGCCTAAATTAGCTTCTGTAAGAAAATAATGCTCTGTGCATAAAAACTGAGTCTTAGTTTATACCTGGGGTATGGGCCTATTTATAGGCAAAGAGGTGGAGTCAAACCTGGATTAGGACTCCTGCTCCTTGTTGATCTAGAACTGCTGTCAGAGTTTTAATTGGACTTTAATCCTTTATTAGACTTCTAATCTAATATCTTCTTAGACTTCTGATATGATCATTCTTCTTATTTGATTGGACCATAAGTCTTATCCCAATTCTACCAGAGATAGGACTACTGATCAAACTATACTTGGGCTAATTAGAGTCCTATCCCAATTTACTGAGATAACTGATACCTGATTTCCCTGAAGTAGTTGCTAAATGTCTATCTCCTCCTTGGATCGGGTTGAGTGAAATTTATCCCCAACACATATCATGTCCTTATAGAAATAGCTAGCGATTAAATCATTGTGAAAAAAGTCAATCGCTAATGGACATAAAAGCAATATGTGCTCAGTTTTAGGAGGAGTGTGTATATGAAGGTATCTAGGCTCTAGCATGTATAAGGTTTTGAATTTTAGCTTGAAAGGCTTGTCACACTTCTACATGAAATTTCTATGAATGGCCTAACTCCCTCACCAATTTAAGGTCTTAATTCCGCTTGTGAATTGTATCACACAATATCACACAACTCAAGGTGTTCATTGGCTTTATATTCCTATACTTGGTGTGCATTGTTTCAAGCCTTATTATGTCGTTTTGGTTCCCCTGAACCAGACTTTCCAAGAGGTCACCCATCCTAGTACTACTCTCTCATAAGCACACTTAACTATGGAGTTCTGATAGTTTCATGGTCATCACGACTTTGAAAACACGTTGTGCAAAGAAGGGTGTGAACATACATATAAGCAGATCTTCATTCCTATACGCAGGTGATGTGGGATGTCATAATCACCCACTTGGGACTCAGTGTCCTCACTAGCAACCCGTATGGGATCACCCCATTCTTGGCTTTCCAGGGAGTGCCCGCTGGCAACCCTTATGGGCTTGTGCATGATCCCCGCATCTAAGGCTAAGCAATAACTCTAATAACATTTATAATGACCCATTCCTAACGACACAATATTGTTCGCTTAGGATTGTGTTCAGTTCATGAAAGGACCCTAAGATGTGGGAGAGGTTTTTGGTTTTGGTTTTATTACTAGATTAGCGTTGGATTAGTAGCTTAATGAGTTTAGACGTACCAAGTCTGCATGGTAGTGTTTTTATGACTTAGGATTGTGTTGAGTTCATGAAAGGACCTTAGGATGTGGAAGAGGTTTTTGGTTTATAATGGGTTTATGTCCAGCACCAAATGTTTGACCCTCTCCTAGACAAGCGTTTGATGTCGTGGCCGAATGTTTGACCTCTTCTGTCCTAACATTCGATGGTCGAGCAGTAAGCCAATTTTGAGCATATTAGGATTTAGGGCTTATTTAGCTCGACTTTAGAACTAATGGGAAGTCTTCTTCTCAAATTTCACGATTGTGCAGACTCAGGTGGATTTTATGGAGGAACCCTACAACACAAGCGAGTAAAACTCATCGTCTTGTATATGCATGTTTACAACTCACATGAAATAATATATATATTATCATTGTGAGCTTTCTTTTGCGAAAATGAGTGATGAATAACAAGATAACAAAAATAATGAGTTCATAAAAGCATGCATATAAAACAGGGGTGAATATTAAATTGCATCGTATGACATGGTACACCGATACGTGCGGGATAATGTCCATAGGCTTACTATTATACAGTTAACCCTTTGGTCAAAGAGATTTATTTTTATGTTTGGCATTGGATCCAATTATTGTTTTGTGACTAGCGCAACCATGTTTGATTGATAGTCACCAGGACGGACGTCATTAGGGGCGTGGACCATCCGAGGTCGGACTCGGTTGGGCTGCTAGTAATGGACGATAGGCTGCAACATCTGAAGCACTATTGTGATACAGGCCCCTTGGGATAGTGCCAACCCTGCCAAGAGGTTAATATCTCGAGTTGACCATATAGTATTGAACTATGACATGATTCTCTTAATTATCATATACTATATCTATATTACATCGTCATGTCATATGATCTTTAAACTGACAATCTTACCTTATTACTTCTTATGATTTGTAAACCTTTACCAAATAATTGCGTTCACTTCATGATGGTGTACACCATGTGTATTGATGAGTGCCAAATATTGTATATTTGGACCCCTTAATTCACATTTGTTAAACCTTTAGCTTTGTTATTTTTTTAATTTTTTGGTTAGTTTTTGAATTTTGGTATTTTTCAGATCATTGAGAGAAAACAACAGTTTTAAAGTGAAAAATGCAAAGTTTGGAAGGAAGCACAAAGTCAAAATCGGATTAGATTGAATTTCACGTTCTACACAAGTCATAGTATTATGAACATAACTTTTAGTTCAAGTATCGGATTAAGGTGAAATAAGTGGCGTTGGAAAGATATTTCAAAATACTACAAATCATAGTGAAATATAATTTTCCTAATTCGAACGTCTGCTATGTTATAAGGGCCCCGAATATAAGAACGTGAATTTTATTGATCCTAGTGACTGCAGACACTTCAAACCCTAGCCTTCTTTTCTCTAATTAGGGCTTTGAGGGCAGATGTGCCATTTTTAAAATATGGCTCCAAAACCTAGCATTCTTTTCTCTTATTAGGGTTTTGAAGGGTAGATGTGTCATTTTGAAAATATGGTTCTTTTTTTTTTTCGCAATTTAATTTTTGTCTTTTTATCTTTTCCATCTTTTTAGTTTCTTTTATTTTTATGTTTAATTTAGTTTAATTTATGTCATTCCACCTTCTCCATTTCTTTTATTTTTTGTCCTAGTTTTATTTCATGTTTTCATTACAAGTTAGCATGTTGTTTTTAATCATGAGAGGCTAAAATCTCCAACTAAGGTTGATGATGAAACCTCGTAATTGATAACGCACGTTCTTATTATTTTATTTATATAATCTCAATTTTTCTATCAAAATATTGTTCAAGTCCAAATTCAATTAAATGATTTATGTCTTTTGATTGAATGATTATTTATTAAAAGTTGGATATTCGATGTGTTTCATCCAACGGATACATTGAATCTTTTGATTTAATTTTGATATCCATTGTGATTTGTTAATCGAATAGATACATCGGATGGTTTTGAATTAAATTGGATATTCATTGTAATTTGTAGAAATGATGGATTCATTGAATGATTTAATAGGCATTTTTATGGAACTTTGAACAATCATTAAGGCACAATTGTTTATTGGGTGTATGAATAAAATACAAGAATGTTTTTTTTGATTTGGTGAGGTGGATTCTGAAACCTTAGAGATTTTATTTTTCATTTGGTTTCATTTAGTTTATCATTGTTAGTATTTTGGCCTTATTCTGTGTTTGGACAAAATCACTTATGTGTAATGATGAGGCAAACAGGGATTCCACTTTTCAGAGTGAAGTCAGAAGAATTTCAAAGTTCCCTGTCAGCCGTTCGGACGATGTGTCATCCCGTCCAGACGCCCATCTGTCTACTGTTCCATCCGTCCGGACATCAGACATACAAGCATCATCTATCCGAACGACGTGCTTCTTCCGTTCGGACACCTACATCGTATCGAGAAGCTTCTGTGCCAGCTTGCTCCGTTCGGACATTTCAGCAGCACGTCCGGATGCCTATCAGTTCTCGAACGGTTCACTGATTCTTTCCAAGTTCAAGAAAGGGAAGATCAATCAACCGTCCGGACGATGTGGTATCCCGTCCGGACGCGTATCTCCGTAAGGCAAGAATCGCAGTTCAAAATGAACCGTCCGAACATCTGACAGCTGTGGTCCGGACGCTGGTGCATCGTATATGGTAACTACCGATTCAACTTTAACCGTCCGGACGTCTCCCCCTCATGGTCCGGACGCACGCGTATCAGATATGGAAATTGTATGTTGAAGTTTAGCCGTCCGGACGCTCTTGCCCCATGGTCCGGACGCACGAAGCCTGTTATGGAAATTACTTGCAGCGGACGTGCGTCCGTCCAGACGATCTAGCCATCCCGTCCGGACGATGTTCTTATATAAGAAAGATTTCTCCGCGAAAATTTCGGAAAATCCTGTAGCACAGTTGTCCGTCCGGACGGCCATGGTTCACTATCCGGATGGCTCCTAGGCAAATTTTGCCTGATGCCCATTCTGACCCCCAGCCTATAAATAGGGGTCCTTGGGCACTTAGAGCTGCAAGAATTCGGTGTGAATTCCATTAGAGCTCAGAGACGTGATATCTCCTATGAAGCCGTTTTTCAAGTGTGCTGTGCTGTAAACCGAAGTCTATCTTAGAGGTTGGCTCTAAGGTAAGGAGTTCCATTGAAGACCCCTTCAGGTAGGTGAACCTGGTTGGGAAGCGTTCGTGTTGGGTTACACGTTAGAGATCAAGGTATGACCACTGCATCAGTACATGTGAGTGTTACTATCTTGTATCTAGCTTTGTCTTCTGAATAGTGGAATTCCTGGGTTTGGCTGCCCCGGAGTGGTTTTTCTCTTAACTGAGTTTCCACTTCGTCAACAAAAATATCTGTGTCAATTTACTTTCCGTTGTGCTTTAATTTTTGTTGACACTCATGCACACACTTTACTTTTAGAAGTCATTTCAATTTTTCAATTGGTATCAGAGCTTGGTACACTCTGAGAAGATTAAATTCTTGAGTGTTATATTTTCTTTGACTTCTACCATGTCTAAATTGAGTATGGACAATGTTGCTTCTATTTCTCATGATATGTATGTGCATAGAACCATGTTTACTAAGCCTGTCATATCTCATAATCATACTCATTCTGTCAGTAAGGATAAAGGGGCAAATCAATCTATACTTACGTGTCATCATTGTGGTATTAGTGGTCATATTCGCCCAAATTGTTTCCAAATTAGGTCTCAGCAACCTCGGAACAAAAGTCTTATCCCTAGAAAAGAAGAACCAGGTCTTGAAGAACAAGTCAACATGTTAAGTAATCAGGTTAGTCTCATTAGTGAGAAGTTAGCATACCTCACCCCTAATGAGCAAAAGTCTGTCATGGTTAGAAAACATAGGAAAACTTCCAAACAAGTTTGGGTCAAAAAGGAAGATAATCTGTGCTTAGTTTCTCATACTGCACTAAAAATTCTTGATACTTGTTTGTGGTATTTGGATAGTGGCTGTTCTAAACACATGACAGGTGATAAGACTCTACTCAAAGAAGTTCAGATGGGTAAAGGCGGGCGAATCACCTATGGAGATGGGAGCCAATCCAGAGTCATCGGTAAAGGGATCATCGACATCCCAGGCCTCAGAACATCTCAAGAAGCCTTGTATGTTGAAAGGCTCAAGGCGAATCTCCTCAGCATCAGCCAGTTCTGTGATAATGACTTAGTAGTGCAATTCTCCAAGAAGGAATGTAATATATTTGACAGTAGTGGCAGATGGCTCATGGGAGGAAAAAGAACTGCTGACAATTGCTACGGCCTTGCTGGTTTAACTACAGACCCTCAGATCTTCTGCAACAAAACAACCATAGATGACAGTGAGCTATGGCACCAGAGGTTAGGGCATCTCAATTTCTCCGATATGTTGAAAATTTCAGGCAAAGATGTTGTTAAAGGCCTGCCCAAAATGGAGAAGACTGAAAAAGGAGTCTGTGGGGCTTGTCAGCTAGGGAAACAGACTCGAGCTGCTCATAAGAAGACCTCAGGTATTCGTACTTCCAGAAATCTAGAATTACTGCACATGGATCTCATGGGTCCCACTAGGACTGCTAGTCTAGGTGGGAAAAGATATATTATGGTTGTTGTAGATGATTTCTCTCGATTTACTTAGGCCATTCCTATTCAAGAAAAATCTGATGCTTTTGATGTAGCTCAGCATTTGTTCAAGAAAATTCAGGTTGAGCAAAATTGCCAGATTATGAGAATCCGCAGTGATCATGGAAGAGAGTTCGAAAATTCCAAGTTTGAAGAATTTTGTCTCTCTTATGGAATCAAGCAGGAATTTTCCTCACCTATTACTCCTCAACAGAATGGAGTTGTTGAAAGGAAGAACAGGGTAATTCAGGAGATGGCTCGTGTGATGATCCACTCAAAGAATCATGGGTCCCACTAGGACTGCTAGTCTAGGTGGGAAAAGATATATTCTGGTTGTTGTAGATGATTTCTCTCGATTTACTTGGGCCATTCCTATTCGAGAAAAATCTGATGCTTTTGATGTAGCTCAACATTTGTTCAAGAAAATTCAGGTTGAGAAAAATTGCCAGATTATGAGAATCCGCAGTGATCATGGAAGAGAGTTCGAAAATTCCAAGTTTGAAGAATTCTGTCTCTCTTATAGAATCAAGCAAGAATTTTCCTCACCTATTACTCCTCAGCAGAATGGAGTTGTTGAAAGGAAGAATAGGGTAATTCAGGAGATGGCTCGTGTGATGATCCACTCAAAGAATCTTGCTCAACACTTTTGGGGAGAAGCTGTAAACACTGCCTGTCATATCATCAACAGGGTCTACCTTAGGCCTGAAACAAACAAGACTCCCTATGAAATTTGGCAAGGTAAGAAACCCACAGTAAAGTATTTTAAAACTTTTGGGAGTAAATGTTATATACTTCGTGACAGGGAAAATCTGGGGAAATTTGATACCAAGAGTGATGAAGGCATCTTCTTGGGATATTCCACAAACAGTCGGGCTTACCGGGTCTTCAACAAAAGAACAGAGACTATGATGGAATCAATAAATGTGATTGTTGATGATGAAGGAGTTCAGAGATCAACCAGCGGGGAAGAAAAACAGATTGATTCAGTTGATTCTCCTGCCGCTCCAACTGATATTATTGAGCCCTCTTCAAAAGAATCTCTAGATGAATCTTCTCCTACCACTTCGGGTTCCACTCCCATTACTTCCGAAGATGAGGATATTCCAGCTAATCCTCCTAGGCAATCACGAGTGAGGAATAATCATCCTCCTCAGCAGCTTCTTGGGAATTTAGATGAAAGGCGCAGATTGAGAAGCAGAGTCATTCAGTCTGCCAATGAAGTAGCAAATCAAGTCTCCTACAGTTGCTACCTTACTCAGACAGAACCCAAGAAAGTAGATGAATCCCTACAAGATGAAGGATGGGTATCTGCAATGCATGATGAGCTCCATCAGTTCACCAGAAATGATGTCTGGACCTTGGTCCCCCGTCCTGCAGAACAGAATATCATAGGAACGAAGTGGATCTTCAAAAATAAAACTGATGAGCATGGTACTGTGGTTAGAAATAAGGCCCGTCTTGTTGCACATGGATATACTTAGAGAGAGGGAGTAGATTTTGATGAAACATTTGCCCCAGTTGCCAGGTTAGAATCCATTCGAATTCTACTTTCTGTTGCTTGTCACCTTGATTTCAAGCTATACCAGATGGATGTAAAGATTGCATTTCTGAACGGTGTTCTCCAAGAAGAAGTCTATGTCGAACAACCGAAGGATTTTCAAGATCCTCATCATCCCCATCATGTGTACAAGCTGAACAAGGCTCTCTATGGGCTTAAGCAGGCGCCTCGAGCATGGTATGAGCGTCTCACCACTTATCTCTTAAGCAGAGGTTTTGCAAGGGGGCAAGCTGATCGAACCTTGTTCATCAGAAATCAAGGTACTCATAAACTGATTGCTCAAATATATGTTGATGACATCATTTTTGGAGCTACTTTAGACTCTCTTGCACATGAGTTCTCTGAAGAAATGAAGCAGGAGTTTGAAATGAGCATGATTGGTGAGCTGAACTACTTCCTTGGCCTTCAAGTCAAGCAAACTGCTGAGGGTATCTTCATCTCTCAATCTGTAATACCCGAGAAAGACACCCCACTTAAGTTATCAAATTATGTGCATGAATATAAGATTTAAGAATTGCTCTTAGTCTAATAGAATTATGTAGTTATGCATGTAGAAAGTTGGATCAGTAAAGAGAAGTCGATCGAGCGACTTTCTGGTCGATCGAGCGATTATAGGTCGATGTCGATCGATCGACTTAGTTTCGATCGAGCGATTTTATCCAGTGCGACGCGGCTTACGGGTAAACAGCAGAAAAGTGTTTTTCACCTTTGATTTTTAAACCCATTGCTTATGGATGGTTCCAGATGATTGAAACTTATTTAGTTAGCCTAAGTTAGCTTAGTTTGGTTGAAATTGAACTAGATATGGTGGTACAATCTAATCATGACTCAAGATATGGAAGAAAATCTAATCTTGGATATTAGATGATCTTGCATGGATATTTCTCTCTCTTGCTGCCAAAGATCCGACCCTTGGAAGGATTTGTACTGGATTGATCTCAGCCTCTCGCGATTATTATATATAGCTTGCATGGGATACCAAAAATCAGCCTAAACTCTCCCCATGCCACTCACGTAAGCTCCCCTCCCTTTCACTGTTTGGTATTGAATCTCCCATGGAAAAATCTCTCTCATTCTTCTGTGGAAGCCAGCACCTATAGCCAGAAATAAAGCCCTGAATCCCCTCTTGTTTCTCAACAAAACACCAATAATCAACATCAGGAACCTCTCTCTAATTCTAGCTCAAAAGCCAGCAGCTTCCAACTCATTTCAAGCACCTTGCTTTGGAGTTAGACCTCCTTCTTTCATCCAATCTACTGGGTGCGAATCTTGGTAAGTGAATCTCCCTTTCTACTCTCTAAAATTCAATATGTGTTCCTAAGAATCATGGGTAATTTCTCCTCTTGAAAGAATTACACTCATGAAGCTTTAAACAAGCAAGATAGTAGCTTTGCTTTAATACTTTTGTGTGGAAGTGAGCTGTTGATGTATGGGTGTATGGATTTATGAAAAGGAAGGTGTGTGTGTGTGTGTTGTGTGCTGGAATTCCCTGCATGAATCAGAATATTAAAGTGTGAACTAGTAAGTAAGTGTAAATGATATATGGCTAATGCTTGTGTGTGTGGAAAGTATTATTTTGGCTACATAGGGGTATGAAAGAGAGTTGTATATGTAAATATATATATATATATATATATATATATATCAACATACTAGTGGAATTAATGGCTAGTAAAAAGGGATGTTCTAGTTTCATTATTCAATAACCTAAGATGGCATTCAATATCTTGGTTAAGAGAACCAAAAACGGAAGTATTAGGACAACGGTTAAAATGGTACTTTAAGGATAAATATAGTAAACATATTTGTAGCATCATTTCACTAATCTAGTATTACTATATGATTGGAATTATGCAGTTATAGAGAAAGACTTTTGGAGCAGAAACTAGTAAGTATCTCTATACTTACTGAGGACGAAGCTGGTTGATTTTCCTATAATATTATGTTTACTGCTTTATTTACTTGTTTGCGCATGTGGTTTTGCATATTTTATTATTTTTAATAACCTATCTAATAACAAGCTGTTGGATCAAGATCCACGGTGGGTATGCGAGGCTTCACGTGAGTTCCAAGGTTCTCAGTGAATGAGGAGGTACCTGAAAAGAATAATAAATACAAAAAACTGGTGTACCAAGGTCACCAGGGAAACCAAGGTTTCCAGGAGCCAAGGCTCCTAAAGATTACAATTAAAAGTTAAGTGAGGAAACCAAGGTTTCAAATAACACGCTAACCGTGCCAAGGCCAACAGAGTAGTGGAAAAAGGGAAATGCCCTAAACTCTATATTTAAGACTGTCATTGCTTTATGGTTACATTTATGTTCATTTTATGTCTATGACTCGCGATCATGGATTATATTTTGTATATACATGTGATTATTTGGCCATTGCATTATGTTGCATTTACTAAATAAATCAGCACTCATATTATTATTGGAAACAGTGGACTTACTTTAGTGTTTATGTTGTTTTCTTCTCTTTGTATGGTACTTGTAATGGTTCAGGCTATGAAGAAGAAGAGGATTATCAGGACTATCCCGACACATAGATGGTTCCTGGTTTAGTTTTGTAAGGCTGGAAAGCCTATATTTTGGGACTACCCTGTTATAGTCCATTAGCCTATCTTAAAACAATATTTATAATTCTCCGGTTATATATATATATTGGCTTGTATAATTATTTAGCCCTGTGTGGCATGACTGGTATTACTGTTTGTATAATTATGCTGACTGACTCATTTTATATATATATTTGAGGTATTTCAGTAGTAGCTCTGAAGTGTCTACCTATTCCCAATTTATATTACATTTATTCCGTTGCCAATAATTACCTCTGATAAGTTAGTAATGTCTTGTGGAAATTCGAAAATTTTCACCTACGCTTTTTGCAAAAGCGGGGCGTTACACATTCTAAGTATGCCAAGGATCTGGTCAAACGGTTTGGATTGGATGGAAAGAGTCGTGATCGTACCCCCATGAGCACCAGTGTCAAGATTAGCAGTGATCTTGCAAGAAAATCAGTTGACCCATCCCTTTATAGGAGCATGATAGGGAGCCTCCTATATCTTACAGCCAGCCGACCAGACATTGCCTTCAGTGTGGGAGTTTGTGCTCGCTTTCAAGCCAATCCTAAGGAATCTCACCTCACTGCAGTAAAACGTATCATCAGGTATGTAAATGATACCCTTTCTTATGGCATTTGGTATTCTAAAGAAACAAATCTTGTTGTTGCAGGATACTCTGATGCAGATTGGGCTGGAAATGCTGATGATCGAAAAAGCACATCAGGAGGATGTTTCTATGTAGGGAACAATCTTGTAGCTTGGATGAGCAAGAAACAAGTCTCCATATCTCTCTCCACTGCTGAGGCTGAGTATATTGCTGCGGGTAGCTGCTGTACCCAATTACTGTGGATGAAGACATTGCTAGGGGACTACGGATTCTCTCAAGATACTATGATTATCAACTGTGATAATACTAGTGCTATTAATATTTCTAAGAACCCCGTTCAGCATTCTCGGACCAAGCACATCGACATCAGGCATCACTTCTTACGTGATCTTGTGGAATCCGAGGTTTGAGTCTCTTTGGAAAGCCATTGGTGTTTGTGTCATGTCCTAGACATGATGTTTCCATGCTAGGATGAACTCTTTGTCCTCTGATAGCATGATGTTGTTTTTTAAAAAAAAAATAAAAAAAAAAGGGAAAGGGGGGGGGGGGGAGTTTTCGTAGCAGGTTAAGTCTTTCACAAGGTATGTCAGCTATTTCTTGTATTCTCTCTGTTTTTCTAGATTGTTGAGCATTGATATATTATGCTTACATGTGGGTGAGAGCATTAGTCTGACATGTGCAACATTTTTTCTTGCTCATTGTTCTGGTTGATAGTAGCTTGTCTCATGTGATGACCTCATGCACTATCCTAGACTCCCTGAAGGTGCGTATTTTTCCTTCTCTGACTCGTTGCTCCTCGAATTTTTGATAAGAGAAGAGATTTTTGCTTGGATGGCCAAAATTGACCTCAGGCTAGTTGAACCTAGCACCTATAAATTCTGGCACTCCCTACAGTTTGCAGTATCATAAGTTACAAGCAGTAATTCATACAAAGTTTTTTGCTTTAAAATGTTTAATCACTGCTTATGTGCTTAAATTTACCTTGCCCTCTATGAGCAAGTAAAATTTTTTAACTTGTCCTTCATGGTACAAGTAAAACAAAATATGTGCTATCACTTAGGGGGAGTGTATCAGATGAGGGTGACTAGGCCCTAGTAAGTTATAAGGTTTGACCTTTGGCCAATCTGTCTCTGATTTTCTCTCTTGTCTAGAAAATCTGGTGGTTTCTTGTCATTTTTGTAAAATGCAAACCTTATGGATACGAGTCTTCACACACACACGCTTTACATGAGTTGAACAGGCTATCTTCATTTTTTTTGGCAGGGTAACTTTTGTCTGTGTTATACTTGTCTATCACCTCCATGCTCTCATAATACTGACTTGCTCTATGACTAGTTTTTCAGATAGAATTACGTGTGTGTGCTACTTTCCATGTGAAGGCCCTAACTTTGCTGATTTCTCTCTCTCAAAGAAGGTTTCGTCAGCATTTTTGTTCAGTCTTTGTTTTTGATAAACTGTTGAACTTATATTACTCTGTTTCCCGGGTCCTTCTGAGACCGCTAGGGGGAGTAACTTTTATTTCAGTTGGTTGTTTTATTACTCTGTTTACCCTTTGTCCCTTTGTGACAAAAAGGGGGAGTAATTTTATTTTGGACCGGGAATGTATATCCAAACCGGTCAAGTGATTTTTGTCCCAGAATGGCCAAAGGGGGAGTTTGTTAGTATTTTGGCCTTATTTTGTGTTTGGAGAAAATCACTTATGTGTAATGATGCGGCAAACAGGGATTCCACTTTTCAGAGTGAAGTCAGAAGAATTTCAAAGTTCCCTGTCAGCCGTCCGGACGATGTGTCATCCCGTCTGGACGCCCATCTGTCTACTGTTCCATCCGTCTGGACGACGTGTCATTCTGTCCGGACATCAGACAGACAAGCATCATCTGTCCGGACGACGTGCTTCTTCCGTCTGGACACCTACATCGTATCGAGAAGCTTCTGTGCCAGCTTGCTCCGTCCGGACATTTCAGCAGTACGTCCGGACGCCTATCAGTTCTCGAACGGTTCACTGATTCTTTCCAAGTTCAAGAAAGGGAAGATCAATCAACCGTCCGGACGATGTGGTATCCCGTCCGGACGCGTATCTCCATAAGGCAAGAATCGCAGTTCAAAATGAACCGTCCGAACATCTGACAGCTGTGGTCCGGACGCTGGTGCATCGTATATGGTAACTGCCGATTCAACTTCAACCATCCGGACGTCTCCCCCTCATGGTCCGGACGCACGCGTATCAGATATGGAAATTGCGTGTTGAAGTTTAACTGTCCCGACGCTCCTGCCCCATGGTTCGGATGCGCGAAGTCTGTTATGGAAATTACTTGCAGCAGACGTGCGTCCGTCCAGACGATCGAGCCATCCCGTCCGGACGATGTTCTTATATAAGAAAGATTTCTCCGCGAAAATTTTGGAAAATCCTGTCGCACAGTTGTCCGTCCAGACGGCCATGGTTCACCTTCCGGACGGCTCCCAGGCAAATTTCGCCTGACACCCATTCTGACCCCCAGCCTATGAATAGGGGTCCTTCGGCACTTAGAGCTGCAAGAATTCGGTGTGAATTCCATTAGAGCTCAGAGACGTGATATCTCCTCTGAAGCCGTTTTTCAAGTGTGCTGTGCTGTAAAACGAAGTCTATCTTAGAGGTCGGGTCTAAGGTAAGGAGTTCCATTGAAGACCCCTTCAGGTAGGTGAACCTGGTTGGGAAGCGTTCGTGTTGGGTTACACGTTAGAGATCAAGGTACGACTACTGTATCGGTACATGTGAGTGTTACTATCTTGTATCTAGCTTTGTCTTCCGAATAGTGGAATTCCTGGGTTTGGCTGCCCCGGAGTGGTTTTTCTCTTAACTGAGTTTCCACTTCGTCAACAAAAATCTCTGTGTCAATTTACTTTCCACTGTGCTTTAATTTTTGTTGACACTCATGCACACACTTTACTTTTAGAAGTCATTTCAATTTTTCAATCATTTTTGTACAAGAAAATCTCAAAAAATTGGAACTAGGTTAAAATAGGATTAATTTAATTAGAAATTGATTTTTCCAATGCAATTCCCTGCGGATTTGACCTCGCACTTGCACACACTATATTACAAACGACTCATGCGCTTGTAAGTACGCGTGGACCATCCGAGGTCGGACTCCGTCTGGCTGTTAGTAATGGACGGTAGGCTGCAACATATGAAGCACTAGTGTTGTGATACAGGCCCCTTGGGATAGTGCCAACCCTGCCGAGAGGTTAATATCTCAGGTTGACCATATAGTATTGAACTATGACATGTTTCTCTTAATTATCATATACTATATCTATATTACATCATCATGTCATATGATCTTTAAACTGGCAATCTTACCTTATTACTTGTGATTTGTAAACCTTTACCAGATAATTGAGTTCACTGCATGATGTGTACACCATGTGTATTATTACTTACTAAGTCGAAAACTACATTTGTATCTTTTCTACCTCTGAAACATGTGTTGTTTTATAGTTTGACTACATTTAGATGTCGGATTTGAGATGGACCTCGAGGCTGATGCTACCATTTGGCCTAATGATAACAATCCAATTAATGCTTGAGGACTACCATGATTTTAAAGCTGCTCATGGTAATTAGTACTTTTTGGTGATTTTATAAGCTTAGCATTTGAGGTTCGATTTTGTATTAAGATTAGTTTGGATATTTTGTAATGTTGATGTGTTTAGTAATTTCAGTTAATGTGATAAATCTTAGTAGATGCTTTGATTGTAATTATTAATATTGATAGAATATTTTATGTTTTTGCTATGTAGTATTCTCTTTTTGAGGAGTAGAGATCCCTGATTCTTATTCCTTATGGAATAGGACTCGGAGGTGAACTGTTAAGTTAACAGCTAGTTAATTAATTTCTCAGGGCGTTATAACTAGTCAGGCCATTAACACTCCCATTAATAGGTAGCTACATGAAGGTTCTAGAATGGTTCCCGTTAATAGGGAGCTAGTATGTAGGGCCCTAATTTTTAAGATATAAAATATAACATCTTAAATTAAAATTTAAGATCTAAATATAATATAAAAGAATATATGAATATTTATAAGATTAAATATTCACTAAAATTTGAGACACATTTATAGTTCTAATTAATTAAATAAGTCAATTTGACCAAGTATAGAAGGTCGGATTTAGGATCAAAACGTGAAGACGATCAAACCCCACAAGTCGAAGCTCGATCGACACAGCGCTTGATCGCCAATTCTTGCCGATCGATCGCCATAGTTCTGCAGAGAGCAGATTCACGCACCAGCTGTCCTTGATATTTTGCAAGTCATCATTCCTTTGATGATTCACATCCTCTAGTACAACACTCATCGGCTTACTGCTCAAGTATGCATCCCTAGCTGTTGGATCAGAATTCACTTAGATGATCTCAGTCGTTCAACATCTCTATATAAGGAAAGCTTCCCTTCATTTAATTTATGCACAAGCTCTTCTCTTCTCTCAATTCTCTCTGTCTCTGTTGATTCCAGAAAGAATCCTCTCTATTCCACTCTGGGACAACAATAAAACAAGAAGAAGAACTCTTCTCCTTCTAGAAACCCACTTGGTCAAACAGAAAAAAGAACTCTCTTCTCATCTCTTCCTCTTCTCCTACCCCCTCTGTTTCTCTCTTGCAGTGAATCTGCAAGATATATATATATATATATATATATATATATATATATATATATATATATATACACGTAGCAGTAGGAAACAGAAAATACTTCCTTCTTCTCAGATCTCCTTCTAGCTGGTCTCACAGTAGCAAAGAAAAGAAAAATGTAAGCTCTTCTCTTCTTCTCTATGTTCTTCTCAAAACAGAAACCCATAATCAACTCTGATTCTCTCCTCTTTCTGCTAGTGGTGAAACCCACGGCCAAAAGTGCTCCAAGCTCTCTCTTTCGCTCACGGGTTGCAACTCTCAGCAATTCTTCTTCTCTTTCTCTATCTCGGCTACAGCAAAGAAAGAAAACATAAAAGGAAAGGAGAAAAACTCTTCCCCTCTCTCTCTTTTCCTCTCAGTCAGACTTGGTGAATAAGCTTGGAGTTCATTTTAAAATATCCCAACCTAGTTTTGTGATATTTTGGGTAAGATTCCTAAAGCTTTATTTTAGTTTATGTAATTTATAAGTTATTAAAATTATCTAAATGTTAAATGTTGTGTTTAACAGGTATTTTTAAAAGTGATAAATTTATGTTGTAAATACACAGTTATAATGCCGAATAAAAATTGGAGAATTTATAAAAGTGCCGTTACGCAACCCAAATATTTTTAAATACTATTAGGCATTTGATATAATGATGCCGTTATTCTGTTTAATTGTAGAAGTGAAATATTAAAATTTATGCCGTTATGCCGTCCGTTTATGTTTAAAAATATTATTTAATGGAATCACTATACTTATTTTATACAAAATAAACAATTATAGTGGCAGTTATGATGCTCACGTGATTTGATAATGAATATACATAACTGTTATAATTAGTAAAATAAACATATAGCCGTTATGATGCCCAATTTGTGTGCGTGCGTGTTTCTATATATATATTATAATGCTTGTTTTAAATTAAAAGCATTTTAAAACAATCATTATGTAGATGCCAGAATAATGTTTATTTCACTTTGTACAATATATTTATATGGCTGTTATGAAGGTGTCTTAAATAAATAACGTGGTAATACTTATATTTAAATATATAGCTTTTGACATATTAAAATAACCATTTAGTTTAAAAGGGTATTTTAGGCATTTACAAATTAAATGTTGTATTAATACCCACATGAAAATATATGGTAATATAATTGACCTAATTTTATATGCCGTTATATTATCTAAGTGATATTAGGAAATTATGTTAAATAGTTTAGAAGTCAAAAGTGATACAAGTGTCAAAATAGGTTTCTTAATGATTGTAAGTATTTCTGAAGCAGGAAAATAGCTATAAAGATTTATTACTTGTTGAGAGTGATGCTCGTTTCCATAATATTGTGGTTTCGAATTTATTTAATTGTATGTGTGTGAATGGAATTGCATATGTTATTATTATGATTAAATAGATTATTAACAAAGCTAGTGAGTCTAGACTCACAATGGGTACACAAGGCTTCACTGGCGTTCCAAGGTTCACGGTGAATGAGGAAGGCCCCATAAAGAATAAAATATATACGAACCTGGCGAGTCTAAACTCACAAGCAAGGCCTAGGCCTTCAAAACTATTAAACGTTATAAGTGAGGAAGCCTAGGCTTCAAGTTAACACGTTAACCGAGTCAAGGCTATAACTAGAGGAGTGAAAGCAGAAAATAAATAAGACTTGCATAAAACTATTATTATATCATTGTATTATGTCTTTCTAAATAAATCAGTAACCATTATATTATTGAAACAGTCCAGTTAACTCACTCTATTACAGTATGGGATTGTGGAAGAATCCGCAATCACATATTTATTGGTGTAGGTCCTGAAGATGAAGAAATAGATTATGCTAGCTTTAAGGATTTATAGTCAATATTTGTATATTTGGTTGTAATAATTGGTATTCACGTGCTTTTGTATGTAACATGTTTAGAGAAAGGTTTGCATCCAGTAGGTTTTCCATGTATACTTTTGGTGTCATCTGTGACACATGTTTGAATGTAATTAGCATAAAGTAATTAGATGATTTTTTAATAAATGTCTAGAGGTATTTTAGTAAGCTCTAATGTGCTATTGGTTCCTAAGTTATATAAAAATATCTTCTTCTGCAAGATTTTATCGTCTCTGATGTCGTAATGTCATGTGAAAATCAGAAATTTTTACTTACGCCTTTTTGTAAAAGGCAGGGCGTTACATAGTACATTAAAGCTTCAGTGCAATGCATGCCATGTTGCATGATGCTTTTCACATGCATAATCTTCCAGTAAATGAAGGTGGGTTTCAAATGAGTATTGAAGTTGAAGTTGTACACGAAGATCAACTTGGCTTTTTATGATTTGCTTAAGGATGCTAATAAGCCACTATATGAAGGGTGCATGAAACATAGTAGGTTTAGTGCTATTGTAGGTCTATATAATTTGAAGTGTATGGGTGGATGGAGTAACTCCTCATTTACATGGTTGCTTAGATTTCTTAAAGAGTTGATTCCATTCAAAGCATCATTGCCTAAAGACACGTATGAGGTGAAATAGTACATGAGGAAGTTTGGGCTTGGATATGAGAAGATCCCAACATGTCGCAATGGTTGTATCTTGTTTTGGAAGGATAATGAGAAATTAGAAATATGTACAACATGTGGAGAGTTGAAGTGGAGCCAGAATATGAGTGGGCCTATGAGTCGTCTTTAAAAGAGAAAAGAAAATCGGCAAAGGTATTGCGTTGGTTTCCTTTGAAACCAAGATTGTAAAGCTTGTTTATGTCATCGAGGACTACGTCACACATGAAGTGGCAAGTTGATGAGCGCACAGATGATGAGGTACTAAGGCATCTGGCCGATGGTCTAGCCTAGAAGACATTTGATTCACTATACCAACGTTTTGCCTCTGACTCCTGCAATGTTAGGCGTTGGTTAGTATTAGATGGATTTAATCCTTTTCCTAATGTAAGCACCACTTATAGTACTTGGTTGATAATGTTGGTACCATACAATTTAACTCCTTCGTTGTGCATGAAATAATCTTCTTTTATGTTATTCTTGATTATTCCAGGCCAAGTTCACCTTCATTCAAGATAGATGTCTACCTATAGCCTATAATATCATAATTGATGGAATTATTGAATGTTGGAGTACCGACTTAGATGTATCCTCCAAAAAGACATTTAGGATGCGTACAACCTTGATGCGGACAATAAATAATTTTCCTACATATGGTGACTTGTCTGGGTGGTACTGTGATATTCCGCAGCTTGTCACCTAGGTGATGTTTAATGTGTAGCATCATTGGTATTTTTGCTATAAGTTTCAGAATTACTTGTATTTATAGAATTTCATTTATTTACAAATTAACTTATGAACATGTGAAATATGTTTTGAAGGTGACAATCATATTGAGGATGAGGAAGCTGAGGGTGCAGATTGAGAGGGTTAGAGATGTCATTGTACAAAGTATGTAACAAGCCCACTTATGTAGAAAATATAATTTTATGTAGAAAATCTTCTGAGGAGTTGTTTGAAGCTATGAAACTGAAATCTTATGTAGAAGTGGAATGTGAAATATGATTAATTTTATTGTAACCTTGGTTTAGTGATACATGAGATTTGAAACTATATGATGCTAAAGTTACCTTTTGCAGGAATGTCCTTTACGAAAATGATGAAATGAGAGTGCAAGGAAAGAAATTGCATTGTGGTTCCTTGAAATGCCCATTAGCTGGAAAAGCAGCCTTCATTCGTGGATCTAAGTGTAAATGCTTGATTGAGAACATCCCTGGTGAGCTCTCCATATATTTCAAATTTTTCACTAAATTTGGTGAAAAACTCAAAAAAGTTCACTTCAACAAATTCTCTATAATTTCTCTATTTTGGCTCTTGTTAGAATTTCACTCCAAATAGTGTTAGAAATATTCAACATATTACTTAAACTAACATGCGCAGTGAAAAACAAATAAGACAGGATTCAGGCTTACCTCTAGCCATATTTGCTCAAGCTTTTCCACGATCCATCTGAAGAACAAGAAAAGATTATTTGAGGGATCTTCTAACCTATGCCTATGACTGTATTGCCGTACTGATGGTGTACACAGGCTATTAATTTATAGGCTAGGTCAGGGACCCTCAAATATGGTAAATACCGTATTGTTCCTCCCATCAAGGAAACAATATTATTAATTGATTTTAAATCAATTAAAATGATTCCATTACGGTAATTTAATTAATTAAATTACCTAACCGTAATACCGTATATTATATTTACAATAAATATAATGAACACCGTATATGTGGCATATAGGCCATATATGGAGACAATATCTTACATTCTCCCACTTGGCCTTTATGACACATGACTTTATGGTATTAGGTTCCTTAGTTTGGCTAATCACTTATGGAATCCTCCCACTCAGATAAGAAATGTTTCACACGAATCATGGCGGTAAAACCATTATAAAATTAGGTCGTCCCTTCCATGTATCACAATGTAAAACACTCCTTACATGAGTATCTTATGGATAATCAAGTTTTATGAATGAACTTCCTATAAGTCATTCGGGTCCAACTATATTTATCCTCATGGATAAAATAACAAATGTGCACAAAATCTTTATTATAATAACTTTATGTCTATAGACCAAAAAGAGACAAACCAAGCAAAAATGAATTAATGAGTCTCATATATTCCGCATGACTTTATTCTTTATTTACCGGTAAACTTTAAGTCATGGGATCCGCAATCATTAATTCAGTACTTATATGCTCAATAGACCCTTTATGTCTCTTAATGTTATCTCTCGTACTGAGATACTTGATGTCGATTTACTTCTGCTTCTACTCTTTATTCTTATAAAAGAAAATTATAGTAGAATTACCGCAAAGTATCTTTATGGTCTAACTGTGAAATCGACAATATTGAGACTTTCAACAAAATGTCTCATCCATCATGCCTGTGTACTAAATTCATAGCACGCTAGAATTTTAGCTTTCTTGGTAGACGTAGCAACCATAGTCTGCATACTGCATCTTTAAGATATATCTCTCAATAAAAAGATATATACCCTAAAGTAGACTTTCTACTATCTACACAATCAGCAAAACAACTAACTACCTTCAAATGGAAAGTGTATCCTTAGGTTAAGTTGTACTTCTTGGTTCCTTGCATATACCGCAAGACTTTATTTGCAGCACTTTATTGACCTAATATTCTTATTGTCAGTCATATGGTTGTGCATAATGCAGACGCTTTAAAAACTTTTCATCTGCCCTTATTCCAATACCTTTTGGGACATTAATCTGTATTTAATTGGTCCCTCTTAATTGCTACTGAAGGTACATAATCCTTCATTCTAAATCTTTCCAAAACTTTTTCAATGTAGGCCTTCCGAGACAATGTTAATATTATTTATGTCTCTGTGAATCTCTATGTCAAAAGACATAAGAGATTTCACCCAAATCCTTCATTTCAAAGTTTTGTGAAATGAACTTTATGTAGCAAACCTAAATCACCACTTGCAAAAAATAATATCCACATATAGGACTAGAAAGATTACTGTACTCCCACTGACCTTAAGGTATATATACTAATTAACAAGGTTTTTCAATAAACAATAAAATAATAACCTTGTAAAAAAGTATAACATCGATGAGAGATCTATCACAGCCTATAAATAGAATTCTTTAATTTGCAAGCTTTCTGACTGTTATTTTATAAAACGTTTTAGGTTGTGTCATGTAAACCTCATCTTTAAGATCCTTATTCAGAAAAGTTGTTTTCGCATCCATTTGATGTAGCTCTGGATCAAAATGAGCTACTAATGCTATGATTATCTTGATGAACCATTCTTAGACACTGGAGAGAATGTTTCACGATAATCAATGCCTTCCTTATGAGTAAAACCATTGGCTACGAGTCTAGCTTGACTTTTGAGCAATGGATTTATCTTTTACTTCATGGCATTGAATCACTATGTGGAGTTTTCTCCACTCATAGCATGTGAAAACAATTTTGGATCATCTTTATGTCCAATGTCAACATCGGACTCTGGGAGATATACAACATGATCACTAAGAATTGTTGAAATCCTTATTCTATAGGATTTTTCTTAATTCTACTTCCTCTGCATTTTGCAATGGGAGAATAGATTTTGAACCTGTTCTGTATGAGTTGGTTGTTCTAGAAGTGATTGTGGCTCAGGATAATCAATATGATTTTCCTGAATACAATCAATCATCCTCTATGAGGAAGAGATTTGGCCACCTCTAGTACTTCCTCAAATTCCAATTTATGTGAATGAGCACTCCCACTAGGTTCCGCATCCTCTAGAAATTTTATAATCAACAACTCTAGGATTATATGAAGGATAATAAAACATTAAAACCCTTTAAAGTTTACTAGATAGCTTATAAAAGATTCGCTGGTTGTCCTTGAATCAAATTTTCTAAGGCGAGGATTATAAATCCTCTTTTTAGCAAGGCAACTCCATACGTGTAAATAATTTAAACTAAGCTTCCATCTATTTCATACTTTAAAAGGTGTCTTAAGGACAACCTTAGATGGAATCATGTTTAACATATACACAACGGTCTTCAAATAAGGGTAATAGCAGATTAGTATTACTAATCATTTCCCCTTTTGTGTGTACCTACCTTAATACTCTATGCCTATATTAGATCTTATGATCTTCATATTGTTTCTCTTCTTCTTCCTTATAGGTGTTGAAAGTATTCAATACCTCAGCTTTAATATTTAGAAGATAGAAATATATAAACTTTATATGGTCATCACTAAAAGAGATAAAAAATATCTCTGACCATTTAGGCAATGAGTATGAAAAGGTCAACACCTTTCAATGTACATGATCTCAAGAATTTTAAAAGGCTCTCTTTGGCACCTCTAGTGGTCTTGTTGGTATGCTTTCCCTTATGCAGTCCACACAAGTACCAAAGTCAGTAAATTACCGACTTTTATTTTCTGTATGGAGATATATTTCAATCTCCAAAAACCATAACGAGAGCATTTTTAAATTCTCAAAGACTCTACTTTACGTCAACATCAGTATGCAGAAATAAACAAATAATTTTGTTTCAAAAATTGGGATGTAGATCAATTTTAAATAGACTTTAAATAAACCCCAACCAATATTCCACCAAAAATAAGAAAAATTTCAAGTTTAAAATAAAATTGAAATTTTTAACAAGCCAAACTAGAAAAATAAATTTCTAAAAGATTATGGAATATTAATCATTTTTTAGGAAAAAATTATAACTGAATCTCAAAATTAACCTATAGATCCCAACAACCTCAAATTATAAATACGTGTTATTCATTTTAAAAAGACTCTGCATTTGTGTTGACAACGTGGATTGTTAAACCATAAATAATCCACAATATATTTGAATGAGTCACTAAAAGAGATTCACGACATATCAGATATATGAGATTATCTTTATTTTAAGTCATTTCTTATACTTCATGCAATCTTTCTTTATATGCCCTTAATTTTCTTTATTGCATGAGAAATAGGTATCTTGATTGCTATAATACTTTATTGGCACCTTATTCTCATGCTTTAAGTGTTGGACATGATTGCATTTATCGGTCCTTCCCTTGACATGAGTAACCATGTGAATACTTTATGAATTCTCTCATATCTTTGAACACACATGGTTAGAAGTTTATTTACTAACCATTTATCCTTACGTATGTTACAAGATAAAATTCTGCACTTAGAAGAGAGAATTCAAAAAATAAAATGACCAATAATGACTCAAAAAATCTCAATCTTTAGGGACTTAAGCTATACTACAATATCCTTCATTCCCATAATGGAATTAGAAACACTCAAATGAAAAGGCATATTAATCATTTTCCAGTCAGAAAAATATTACCATAATGTATTGGAATATAAAACTACCAAAAGGTAGAGTAACAGGAATAGCTGCAATCACCAAGAATATTAAAATAAAAATACTTCAATGCTATGAAGTAACTTTATTTTAAATTGGCCAATGCCAATTTAAATAGTAAATAGTAAATTTCAACCTACCTGTGGGCAAAGGTTGCATCACGCATAAAATTTACTCTTTATTAATAAGACTAAAGCAAATTTAAATATTAATAAATAAAATTCTTCGTACCTTTGGGCAACCGAAAGAAATTTTACTTTTAATACTAAATTTGTTATCTTATTCTAATTAAGTCATAAAAATAAAAACTTCCCTTTGGGGATAAGTAATTAAATTTATGAATTAACTACAAGACGATATCAACTTTATTTTAAATTAGCCAATGCCAATTTAAATAGTAAATTTCAACCTACCTTTGGGCAAAGGTTGCATCACGCATGAAATTTACTCTTTATTAATGAGACTAAAGCAAATTTAAATATTAATAAATAAAATTCTTCGTACCTTTGGGCAACCGAGAGAAATTTTACTTTTAATACTAAATTTGTTATCTCATTCTAATTAAGTCACAAAAAATAAAAACTTCCCTTTGGGGATAAGTCATTAAATTTATGAATTAATTACAAGACGATGTTAATTTTTCTATATGAAGTTCATGTGTACGATCCTTATGCGATTATTATAAAATAGAGATGCTGTGGCTCTCCCAAAATCATAATAATCACTCTGCAGTTTATGAACATCTAACAAAATTCTTTATGATGTTCTTATGTGATATCCTGATGTAATTATCATTAAAAACCGGGATGCTGTGGCTCCCCAAAATCATTATGATAATTGCGACTTCATTAACATCTAACAACTTTATAGATGCCCCCTTAATAGTCCCAGGAATATAACAAACCAATACCTAAATGGGGTAAACAACATTTTCCAATATGCAACCAGGTGAGTTCCCAGGAAAGTGAGGGGGGTCACTTGGACACACTTAAATCCCAAGACTTTCCTTGCCAGAACTTTTCTAGACATTGCATTCTTGGATATTACTGTAAACACACCAGCGTATATGGTATTGTTAATTATTCTTAGGTCTAGGCATCAAGCAATTTATATTTAAACAATATAAATTTAACAATTAAAATATATTCTTCAATTTATGTATTAAAGAAACAATAATTTTAATACAGATCAATGCAAATTATAAGAGAAATAAAATTGCAACATGAGGACATAATAAAATACATGGCTCAATGGTTTAGTAAATGGCCTTAGCCCTTTACACTTGGTCAACCCAAGTTCTAAACCCCACATGACCCTACTATTTTCAATAAAACTGAATTGGGTTGCTGAACTGGGCTAACCCACCTAATCGGATTGGGTCTCTATATAGGGCTGGCCCAAAACGGGTCAACCCACTTAAATTGGTCCTCTATTTTTATTTTAATAAAACTGAATTGGGTCAGCCCACTTAAATGCTCCCTCCTATTTTATTTTTTTTTAAAAATGAATAGGGCCTCTTGGGCTGACCCAATGGGTTAGCACTTGGATTGGGCTGACCCGAATGGGTCAGATCCTGGATTGGGCTGACCCTAATGGGTCAACCCATTTGATATCGGGTTAGAGTCATGGTTTTTTTAAACCCTACCCGATTCCCTATCCGAACCGACCCGCATTTCTTTATGGGTCCAAACCCTAACCCGGATGCCCAAAATTGACCCGAAACCCTTAACTCTTGAAGCCCTAACTGCCGCCTCCGCTACACCTTCTTTATGCGCCGGGCGCACAAATTGATCCCGCTACCACCTTATGGGTCAGCAACGGCGACCCCGTGGGTCGCCGTTCGCCCAAAACCCAGGCGGCCCGTAAGGGCCTCTGGTGTTGTGACAGGCGACCGCCTCCCGTCAAAGTGACGGGAAGAGACCGTGGGATCCTCGCACGGCGATGCTATCACTGGCGGGGAGAGTAGGCGTCGACGCTAGCACTTTCCGGTGAGGAGGCGCCGCCCATTAGCAGCTTCAGTGATCCTCCCTTATGCAGTGATTCACTGCTGGATCCTTCATGTTGGATTCTCAATGGGATTCACGGTGAAGGCAGAAGGTCTCACAAGGGCACAACAATAAATTTTATATTTTTCAAGTGTCGGGTCACTTTCCAGAATATGTGAAAAGAACAAAAATTGCTTTACTGCTATTTTCATAAAACTTTTTAGGCAAACTTTGTTTCACTTAGAACAAATAACATATTTAAAATGGTACCGATGTGCTTTTCAACCATATGTGAACAACAACTTATATTCACAAATATTATTGATTCAACAAGAATTTAATGCTAAGCAAAATAGCATAGAGGTCGCTCTGATACCACATATTAGAAATATTCAACATATTACTTAAACTAACATGCGCAGCAGAAAACAAATAAGACAGGATTCAGGCTTACCTCTAGCCATATTTGCTCAAGCTTTTCCATGATCCATCTGAAGAACAAGAAAAGATTATTTGAGGGATCTTCTAACCTATGCCTATGACTATATTGCCGTACTGATGGTGTACACAGGCTATTAATTTATAGGTTAGGTCAGGGACCCTCAAATATGGTAAATATCGTATTGTTCCTCCCATCAAGGAAACAATATTATTAATTGTTTTTTAAATCAATTAAAATGATTCCATTACGGTAATTTAATTAATTAAATTACCTAACCGTAATACCGTATATTATATTTACAATAAATATAATGAACACCGTATATGTGGCATATAGGCCATATATGGAGACAATATCTTACAAATAGTTCATAAACTTCATGAGCTATTGAATATTTAATCATTTTTCTCTCCTTTTACTTCACTTTTCACTTTTCATCTCTCCTCATTTGTTAGGAGTGGTTGCTTAAAACCAATAAAAAATTAATATCTAGTTGAAATAGAGAAATATTTAGAGAGTTTGATGTAGGAAGTTTATCAAAAGTAGTAGTTAAAATAACAAAAGTAGATCTTTTAGCTAAAATTTAGAGAAAATTTGGAGAGCTCACTAGGGATCCTCTAAGTCGTTTGATGCCCAACATCCTTGCTCCTTGAATTAGTTTGTTAAAGCATTCACAATGGTTTATGTAAACATTTTTATTTTCTTAATGTAAAAATGGCTAACCAAACTCACTTTTGCTAACTTAGCTAACCATCTTTCAAGACCTTACTCCAACAGCTTATCTAAACTCCTTCTCTATTTTATTAAAATATTTTATTCATTTTAATTAAAAACCAATCTCTACAAAAAAAAAAAAAAAACTCTCATCTCTAGCAGCATAATCACCTCCCTATTATTCATTATCACCAACACAGTATCACCGAAAAAAACTATCACAAGAAACTAAATAACGATTATGCATCACGGGATTGAAGAAGCTATGAGCCGAATATAATTTTGAACTGAAAAACTATGCAAAAAAAGAAAAAGAAAAAAGTTATATTTTGCTTGATGAAATAAACCAGCAGTACATTGGCTTTATATACAGGAGATGAACTCCTCCCTTTTCCCTTACAGTACATTGTAATTTTTTTTTCACTATCTTTTTTTTTTTTTTTTTTTTTTTGGCACAGACATTTTTCTAACGGTCAATGGAATTGGAAAAAGTTGTAAATGCCAATACGAGTTTTTTTGTTTGTGAAGAAGTAAAAAATAACTACTAATTAATTATAATCACAAGCAACCATGAGAAAAGAAGGATAAAAAAAAAAGGGAAAGAGAGAGAAAGAGAGAGGCCCAAGAGAAATATTAAATATATATATATCCACATATGAAGTTACACTATTCACAAATCCAAGAGAAACCTTTTTGCATTTTTAGTAGATAAGGGGATGGAATACCTTTTTTATGATTTTGCTTAGCTACTATAGCTAAAAGTGAGAGATGCATAATCCATTGAGAATGCTCATGTCTATTTCGTTGGAACTTAGAACTGCTTATAAGTTAATGTAATGATGCCTATTAAGTTTAAGCTATTTTAGCTTTTTGAACATGGGTTTGCATGAGTTGACTTCAAATCTTTTTTTATTTTTTTTATTTTTTGTTAATTTAGGTTTAGTAACAAGTAAAAAAAATAAAAATTTACTAGCATTTTTGACAAACACCAAAAAATTTAAATAAACCCTCTATCAACATTTTTATTTACACCCCTAAAATAATATTATTGGTGTATGTCGTATAGACAATAATTATCGGCATATATATACATATATATATATGCCAACAATAATTATCAAAGTATATATATACGTTGATATAATTGTTAGCGTATAGTTATACACTGGTAAAATAACACTAACAAAATTCAAAAGTTTCTCGGCAATCGGGTATATGCCAAGAAAAAAAAAAAAAAAAACTACAACATTATGTTTGGCAGCATATAGTATACGCCGAGAATTAATTCTCGACATTTATTGACCATCGAGAAGTAATTTTTTTTTTTTGGGTAGTGTATATTAAAAACACAATATTATAATAATATAGATTTTCTTGAAAATCAAGGATTCCTTGAACCAAAGAGACCCAAGTTATATGGGGCGAGATATGAGTTTTCCTCTAAATAAAATCATGTAAAGATAATATGTAATTAAAGAGGTCAAGCATGTTGTATCGGGTCATTCGCAGGTTGTGTCAGGGCTAAAGAATTTAACCCGTTTAACTAAATGGGTCGTGACTGTTAATAAGTTGATAGGTCAAGCGGATCAACCTGAATCCGACTCATTAGCCCTAATATATATGTGTGTGTGTTTATACGCATATACGTGTAGGTGTACTATGAACTCATAGGTACATATGATGAAGTGGGTAAATATGAGTAGTTTAATGGGAGAGGCGGTGGGGAAAGGTGGAGAGAGATTGATCTCGAAGGGTGCAAAAACCTAACAGTAAGTTTGACCGTCAATAAAGGAATCAAATAGGGTAAAAACATGGCCTCTTAACCCTTTTTTTAGAATAAAAATATGAATATTAAAAGCCTGCTGCCATTGTAAAAAATAAATGCTCTCGGTAATCCAATCAATAATCATGCCCAACCTTAGCCCTCTTCTTAGACAAAGAAAGAAAACAAGAAGTAATTTGATATGACTTTTGACCAAGGAACCATCTTTTAGGGTTGCCAATATGACTAATTAACCTTAGTTTATAATATCAAATACGTTTAATTTGAAAGTTCTACTGTGACCCCCATGCGTTGTGCGCACAGCTTTTTGGACGATCTATATATATATATATATATATGCTATACACCCCCCCCCCCCCAAACCTTAATGATGGATGAAATGGAAAGAAAGACTGATATATATATCATGTTGTGATGCAAAATTCAATAGAATATGTGGAACCATCCAAAACTAGTTATGAATGATCAAGGCCATGTGTTTATTATATACGTATCATGGAATACCATGTGTTTCTCAATTCTCACGTTCTGTTTGGCCAATCATCCTGATGGCCGGATCATATATATATATATATATATATAACTAGTAAATGTGTATATCTACAGTCAGCAAATTCAGTATGACTATTGCGTCAGCCTCTACATGTCTTTTAGTTTTATTTAGGTTATTAATATTTAATTTTATACTAGTCTTCTTGGTTCACCAAACATTTTGGAAACAAAACATTTCTGATCAGAAAAGAAAATGAAGGATTGTGGTTTTTGGATGAGTCTAATATTAATTTGAATAGTAGATATCGAGGATTGGTCACCGTGCGGAGAGAGTAAGCCACAAGGATTAGGATCCTCTTCAATTATTTGTTCAAATTTGAGAGATTTCGGGCAGGTGATTGTGAGAGACCAGTTATGGGACCCACCTGACCAAATAAAAATTAGCTAGGCTAGTTATCTAACCACTTATCTGGTCAGGTGAGTCTTATAAGTAGTCTTTCACAATTACCTGTCTGAATTCTCTCAAATTCAAACAAATAATTATAGAGAATCATGATCCAAACCACATATCTCTCTCATATTAGGCCCGCCCATGTATGCTGCAATTAACTACGTAAAGTCCAGTCTAATGATCATACATGCACACAGCCCATTCTCTAGGAGCCTCATATTATTTTTATTATTTATTGGAAGGAAAAAGTTGGGAAATAATAATAAAAAAAATTAAATAATGTTTAGGTGGGAGGCATTAGATAGCTAGGGTTTTGGTAATGAGACATGAAAGCGGGTATCAAGCAAGAGTAATTAAGGGAGAGATGCAAAGGTAGAGGAGGTATATCTAGAGCATAACTAGTGCGCGGCAGCGGCGTTGAATGGCAATGACCGCCGCGTGCCATTGGTTGTCGGTAGTCAGCGTAAAAAATGGTAGTAAGCTTTCAAAGTGGCCAACCATGCATGGTGGCCAATCCAGAGAAAAACAAGGATTAGGAAGATGAGTGAAAACCAAGCACAGTAATTAAGATGTGGAAAAAAGCCATGGATATGATAAAAATATTAATTAGTATTTTGTTGGATAGCTTACGTGAAGGGCTCACATCCATGCATATATGCCCTTGTAATTAATTAAATGCTCCAAACTACTTATGGAATGCTTCATGGTAGGCCCACTTTAAGCAACTCAATCATTAAATGTATGGAGACTGGAGAGACACATAAGGTTTGCCTATGTAACGCAAGCCCGAAAGGGCCTAATTTTTTAGCCTTAGAGTCTTATAGGTTCAATGTTACTTATTAATTAGGGCACTAGAGTATGTACTTGTAAACTATTTCTATCCATGTAATGAGGAAATAATATTTTTGTGGAAGCATAAGTTCTTAACATGATAAGAACATGGCTACAAACCGGTTTAATAAGTTGACAAGTGTCCTAAAACATGTGAGATGTATATGTGATTTTTAATAGACTTTAATGGTGTTAACTTCCCCTTTTTCTTTTTCTTTTTTTGACCTTTCCTTTCTTCTAACATAATCTCTCTCTCAAATAAATCTGACCCTCTTTCTCGTTTTTCTTTTCCCTTTCTTCTAACCTTTCTTCTTCCTCTTTTATTTATTTATTTAGTCTAAAAGATCTGGTTCAATCGTATGGGTTGATGAAAAAGATGTACAAAATGGAAAAATATCTATAGTTTTTTGTCCTAAACGAACAATTTTTGTCCAATTTTTTTTTTGTTTATTATTATCATTATTATTATTATTTTACACTTTTCACGAAATAGTTTCGAAATAATGTGTTGCACCCTTTTTCCACTGCGTCAGCGTCATCTAGGGAAGATACAGTCCAGCCATATGCTTGGTTTTAACTTGTGTTTGTTTCTTAGAAAATATTTTTATAATGGAAAAGTTTTTATTTTGTTCCCATTTGAAACTGCACAAAAAAATAATAATAATAAAATAAAATAAAAAATAGAATGTGTTGGACTGTCCTAACTGGAAAAAAAAAAAGAAATGGAAAAAAAAAATCCTTCACAAATAAATCTGTTCATCACGAGAAAGCCAAACACATGAAAAAAAAATGAACCTGCTGGAAAAAAAAATAACTTGGAAAGAAAAAGGATAAAAATTAGCTAAAAAAAAGGAATACTCATGAGTATAAAAGAACTATCAAGTAAACTTGCTGTTAAGAACCATCACGAACCTGCAGTGAAGAAAAGACTTGGAAAAAAAAAAGGGTTGGAAGAAAGGGGAAAAAAAAAACGAAGAAGAAGGGGGTTAGAAGAATTAAAGGTCAAATTTATTTGAGAGAGATATTAGGTTAATTAGAAGAAAAATGTTTTTTTAAAAAAAAAAAAAAGAAAACAAACGGGAAATTAACATCGTTAAAGTCTATTAAAAGTCACATGTGCCTCTCACATGTTTTAGGACACTCGCCAGCTTATTAAAAGGGTTTGTAGCTAATTTTTGTCCATAACATTACTTAATAAGCTGAGTGGTCTTCTTTTTTCTTTTTTCTTTTGTCTGTACCTGTAGCACTTACTAACGCAAAACATAGATGCAACAAAAGTAACATAAGTGGATGATATGATTTCCCCCCAAAAGTCTAAGCATCTCAGCCACCTACCCATTTATCTCAAAACCTAAAGGGAGAAAAAAGTAAAAGGTGAACAAAAGGCTTAGTATGGATCATTACTTATATAATTATAAAACATTACTTTGCCAGATAATTAAACTTTCGAGGTAATTCATCATAACATGCATAATAAAAAGGGTTAAATACCCCATTGGTACCTGAGTTTTACGTGTTTTTAAATTTAGTACTTCAGTTTTATTTGGTATCATAGGTGGTACCTGAATTAAGGGTAAAAACCCATTTGGTACCTCTGTTAGATTTTCCGTCCGAATTTTAACGGCTCGCCACGTGTCAACCGCTGAGGTTGACACGTGGCACTACATAAAAAAAAATTAAAAATTAAAAATTAAAATCTTTAGAAAATGATTAAAAATAATAAAATTTTAAAAAAGAAAATTAAAAAAAGAAAAAAGAAGAGGGGTGGCTGAGCCACCCCCTTGGCCGGTCTGACCGGTCTGGGGTGGCCGAACCACCCCACAGTTGAAAAAAAAAAAAAAAAAAATTTTTTTGAAGGGTTTTGGCCCTAGGGGGTGGCCGAACCACCCCCTAGGGCCACGGGGGTGGTTCGGCCACCCCCAAGAAATTGAGGGTTTGCCCTTGGGGTGGCCGAACCACCCCCATGGGCCACGGGGGTGGTTCGGCCACCCCAGTCCGGCCTGTATGGGGGTGGCCGAACCACCCCCGTGGCCCTAGAGGGTGGTTCGGCCACCCCCAAGGGCAAACCCTCAATTTTTTTTTGATGGGTTTTGGCCCTAGGGGGTGGCCGAACCACCCCCTAGGGCCAAAACCCTTCAAAAATTTTTTTTTTTTTTTTTTTTTTTTCAACTGTGGGGTGGCCGAACCACCCCCTATGGGGTGGTTCGGCCACCCCAGACCGGTCAGACCGGCCAAGGGGGTGGCTGGGCCACCTCCTTGGCCAAAATGGGGGTGGCCGGCCACCCCCATGGTGGCCAAGGGGGGTGGCTCAGCCACCCCTCTTCTTTTTTCTTTTTTTAATTTTCTTTTTTAAAATTTTATTATTTTTAATCATTTTCTAAAGATTTTAATTTTTAATTTTTAATTTTTTTTATGTAGTGCCACGTGTCAACCTCAGTGGTTGACACGTGGCGAGCCGTTAAAATTCGGACGGAAAATCTAACAGAGGTACCAAATGGGTTTTTACCCTTAATTCAGGTACCACCTATGATACCAAATAAAACTGAAGTACTAAATTTAAAAACACGTAAAACTCAGGTACCAATGTGGTATTTAACCCTAATAAAAAAGTAATAATCACTAAAATTGAAATACATTTAGAAGGGGAAATGAGTACCACTTAGCTCGCTACTGCTGTAGAGGTTGGTGGGGATCTGCTAAGACCTAAATAATAAAGTTCAGCTAAGTTAGCTCAATGCTAGACACAAGGACCCTAATTAATTAGGAGTCGGTCCTGATCACTTACTCAAATGTTCTAACCTTTTCCCCTATTATTTTTTTTTATTATTATTTTGTTTTACCTTGTTTCAAAATCAATTAAAGTTTCATTTTCCCAAAAATTCTATTTTATTCTAGTTTTACTTATTTTATTAATATTTTTTTCGTATTCTTTGAATAAAGAAATCAAAGTAGGGTTAGTTTTGGCATTTCACTAGAAATTTTTAGTTTTTCTTCCAAAAGAATCTCAAAATTATTTCTATGTAAGCTTGGGTCAAGAATGGCCCGCTTGAACATACTCCTAATTAACTAGGTTCACCAACTAAGGCTTATAACTCACTAAATGGGGGCCTAAACTAGTGCACTTCACTTAGCCTACTTGACCCATTAGCCTAAAATGCAACTAATGTTTAATACTTAATAAAATTTGGATTAAACATTCACCAAAACATGTCCTAGGGCATAAATCTTCTAGATTTAACTCAAGGCTTTTCTTGATGCCATATATGAGAAATAACATATTTTCTTAAAATAGTTTTAACATAACTTTAGTGGTTAATGTTTAGAAATATTTTCACTTAAAAGAATCATATTATAAGATGTTTTGGGCTATAAAAGTTTATGACTTCATGTTCATGACTCATTTTTAAAATCACTTTTCACATCATTTTACAAGTATCGACTTTAGGTATGAGATCCTTGTTCATTTCCATGAAGAACATAATTAAAAGTCATTATGAAGTTTTAATTTTTAAGAACAACTATTTTATACAAGTATTTTTTTTTTTTGTTATAAAACTCTCATCTTACAAAATCATGCATTTTGGTCACTAAATGACTTTACAAGTTTTCATTAAAGCATGGTGATGTTCATACGTTCATGCCCTTGGCTATTTACAAAACTAATGGTCATCTAAGATAAGGTAGATTTAGTTTAAGAAAATAATGCATATATTTCATGGGTTTGGCTATAACACATGTTTTATGAGATTTATTGACATGTTTTCATGGGTATAAAAGATTTAATATTATATGGACTAAGTTATCTAGTAAAGCAACATAGTCACATTTTCATGGCTTAAATAAAGATTTTACTATTTAAGCAAAATTTCTCATATAAATTTAAGCATAACATTAAATGTTTTTAAATATTTAATTAAAATATAACGTAGAAGTTAAAGTATAACATAAATGATAACTTGAAAGAGGAAGGGATGGATTACTTACAAAGTCGAGGCAAGTGATGCGGGCTAGTTTTATCAGTTTTTGGTGAGACTCGTTTTACTTAAAAAATCATATCTTCTTATTCTGAAATTAGATTGAGACAAATTTGGTAGCGTTGGAAAGCTTATTCAGATGGTACAATTTTGTATTTCATGACAATTTTGTAATTCTAACATTTACTAGGCAAAAGTTGTCATTTTGCATTATTTATGGGGTTAATCCTTGAGGAGCGATCGAATAACCTTTCTAAGAAGCGATCGGTTGAGATGCAGTTGGAGGAAGAGCGATGGGGAAATAAGCGATTTATAAATCAACAAGCGATTGAAAAATTGGTTAGCGCATTGAAGACAAAATATGAGAATCTAGCGCATTCATGATTGAGGGGGGGTGGGGGGTGTGACTGATGGAACAAATCATAACCTTATCCGAACAAATTGACGCCATGGATGTTGCTAATGGTCGTCGTTGTCAACCAACTCCACATTTCGTGGATGAGGATGACATGGTTACCTTTATTGAGGCCCAATCTCAACGGAGGAAGATACCGTTTGACACGCGGAGTCCGCTGTGGACCACCTTGATCGTTATTTGTGAGCCTCGAATTCATCTACCAAATCCATCTTATGTGGAGGATGAAGATGAATTTGTTGATGAAGAGTTCCAAGAAGACGAGTTCGTTGATGAGGAGTTCAAACACGGAGATATTCATGAAAATGTTGAAATCCTTCACAAGGATTCGTGGATTGGGATTCTCCACCAGCCTATGATATCGATATCAATGATAAAGATCTTTTGAGAATTTCTTTCTCATATGATCAAGAGGAAAAATCTGTAGTAGATTGGGTCTCTCTACTAATTTACGACATCTATCCTGAGCAAGAACAATTGGAAAATGTAAATCTTTCTAAAAATATTGAAATTTTTTGGTGATGAGAGTTCTATACATCTTGTGCTTGATGAAAGTTCTAAAAGTGAAATCTTTGATTTGGATGCAACCGAAGTTGACTTCCTTGGGGCAGAAAATATTTTATCAAATTCCCTTGATGCTAATTTTTTTATGAGAGTTATATACATCACATGCTTGATGAAAGCCCTAAAAGTAAAGTCTTTGATTTGGATGTTAACGAAGTTGACTTCCTTGGGGCAGAAAATATTTTATCAAATTCCCTTGATGCTAATTTTTTTATGAGAGTTATATACATCACATGCTTGATGAAAGCCCTAAAAGTAAAGTCTTTGATTTGGATGTTAACGAAGTTGATTTCCTTGGGGTAGAAAATATTTTATCAAATTCTCTTGATGTTAATGCAATTGATGATTTTAATGCGGAGAAGAATTTTATGTTTAAAAGTGAAGCGATCATTGACCCCTTCTTGGAGATGTTAATGGCACATGAATGGGGAGAAGATGTGTGACCATCATGTGAAACTTGAGTTGTTTGAATCTAGTGCGAAAAGTTTTACAAGTTGATCATCACAGTCTTGTGGTGGTTAGTGAGGTATTATTTCTTCTGGGATGTCACATTGTTTTGCTTTTGAAGAGAAATGGATGGAATTGATTGATTGGGCATCCGAAAGATCAGGGCAAGAACCATCTGAATTCGATGATGACTTCTCTACAACCCGGTGAGAATGATGCATGCAAATTTTACCAGGTTTTGGTGAAACCCATTTTACTTAAAAAAATCATATCTTCTGATTCCGATGTTGGATCGAGACAAATGTGATACCGTTGGAAAGATTATTTAAAAGGATGTAATTTTGTATTTCATGAAAATTTCGTAATTCCAACGTTTACTAGGCAAAGGTTGTCATTTTGTATAATTTGTATTGCAAAGTATTTTTATCTCTTTATTGTTGTTATTATTATTATTATTGTTATTATTATTATTATTATTCTTTAGGTTTCTAATTTAGGCTCTATATAAGCCTATTAAGATGACTTTAACCTCATGCTTATGTATTTAGATCAGTTTATCAATATGAAATCCAATGTTCAATATTATACAATTACAAAAAAAAGTAACATCAATGCAATTGGAAATTTGGATACCAGTCCTATCTATGCTACAACTCTATCTTATCTCCTAACCCTATCATAAGTGTAAATCCAAGTCTATAAATAGAGGGTCATAGTGAAGTATTACTAACTAATTTACTGCTTCAAGTTGAGAGTCCATACTCACGGTCTTATTCAGTCATGAGAGATAAGATATGGAGGTTAAGTCCGGGGATCGTGCGTTAATCAAATTAGCCGTAGCGAAATACCGATCCCAGAAAATTTTTCTTCAAGATAAACAAGGCTAGATTAATTTAAACTAACATGTTTAGAGTACTTACAATCAAAATCGGCCTCTCCTATTGTGACGACCCTTTTTTTTTACGTAAAACAAGTCATCACAGTGGCACGACTACTTGTCGCTCAGCCAACATACGGTACACGTCCCATAACATGTACTTGATTATCAAAGTTACATCTAATAGTGGAATATAATAATCAATGTGCAGCGGAACACATATCATAAGCAGAAATACTTCTAATACATAACAGTTGATTACAACAAGAGCCAATTACATGTCTAACTGGTTAAAGCTTATAAAACATATTACTATAATTACATACCAAAATATAGCTTAGCAAATACATGTGCCACTATAGATAAGAGTCATACCAAAATATCCAAAATGCGGACTACCCATGAGTTCGGCATATGACTGTCGCGATATGCTCCAATCATAGCATCCCACATGCTAAGCAAACTGGTCATCATCTACATCCGCGGTACCTGCAACCAAGAAACCTCATCTATACGGTTGTGGGGGTAGCCACATCCGTATAGGTGAAAGAATGAGTTCACCGTCTCAATACATAATACCGAGACCTCAGTGATATAAAACTGACTGAGTTTTCGCAAAGAACCAACTTCACTTTTTAGTCCTGTGAGCACTATAACAGCTACCAATTTATAAACTTTTGTTTGAAAAACCCCAATAGCTGATACAACAAACACCGACTATTAGAAAACATTTAAAGCATACTATGTAGCTATGAACGTATGTAGAAGTTCCAGTCTACCGCTTGGAAGTTTCTACATATAAACCCCTTTATAATAATACTTTTGATCGGTGGCTCAGACATATGTGCACACGATCACTCCATTACAGAATTCGCGCCTACACATAGGTCTTAAGCAAGAAAACTAACAACACCATTCTTTCACCTAAGATATCATTACTCTCCAAAATACTAACAACACCATCTCCAATCGTATATCAGCTTCATGCCTTGAACGTCAGTTGATCATGCGAGCACTAGAGAGGAACCCATATGCCGTCCGGATGTGCGTCTCATTTTCAGTCGGCGTGCACCTACTTATTTGGACCAAACTTGTTCCTCTTATATATATTTGCATTTTGTCTTTCATTTCTTGCCTTTTAGTTGATTATTTTATACACTCTTCTCTTTTCCCTTATTACAGCCGACAGACCTTGTCTTTTAAATGGCATTCCTCTTTTATTTCATTTTTAACTTTTCTTTCCTTTTGCACTTGCTTATTTAACTCTTCACAATCTGATTCTCTCCTTTTAATTTATTTAATCTTTCTTCTATTTATTTAATCTCTCCTTCATTTATCATTTCACTTCTCTTTTGACTTATTTACCCTCTTCTTTTTAATCATTCATTTATTTAGTCTCTTTTTCATTTATTTCATTTACCTTATTTTCTTTTAAAATATCTGATTTTTCTTCTCCCATCTTTTATTTCTTTTCTAACTCTTTTACTTTGGACTTTAAAAATATTCTCTTGCATTTTCTTTTCTTGTCTACCATTTACAAGTCCATAGGATAAAAATAAAACACTTCGTTTTATTTTACCACACCAAATAGACTTATTTTTTTTATTTAATCCTAATAAATCCATTAAATATTTTCTTGGATATTACACCTATGCTATTAGGGCCAATTGACTTTGAAGCTTGCATGTTGAATGGTGAATAGCGTGTTCTTCATGTTCTTGACTCAACTTCCAGATCTTCTTTACGATGACTAAATATGACCGTGAATGTGGACTCATAACTTGAAGTAGTGAATTGGTAAATAATACTTCACTATAGCCCTTTATTTATAGACTTGGATTTGCTCTTCTGATAGGGTTAGGAGATAAACCAAAGATGTAGCTAAGATAGCATAGGAGGAGTTGAACTCCTCATAGCTTCTAGGATGCACGGCCAAGGGGAGATTTTATCTCTCTTTGGCCATGCATCATCCGGCTAATGGGGAAATAATATCTCCCCATGGATCGAGGGTTAGGTTTTTAACCCTAGCCCATTGCTACATATTTTTCAGCACGGGCTTGGGTTTTATCCCTAAGTCCCAATGTTCATTTATTTCTACTTAAGCCTTTGGAATTAATTCCAAGAGCCCATAACTCTTTAACTGCTTAAGCCCATAGAAATTAATTCCTAAGCCCATAGCTAATTAATTACTTAAACCCATAGAAATTAATTCCTAAGCTCAATCATCTCTAAGTAATGAGACACTTAGGAATCATATTCCTTTGGCCCATGTTTATTAAATAAAACAATCCAACACAAATAAATACATAATCGAGGCTCATAGTAACTAGTCAATTTACATCAGCTCAAGAAGGGACCTAAAGGGAAAAATACAATTAGCTTAAAATAGGTCTGTGACAATTTCACACGACCCTATTTAATTATAATTAATTCCACTAAACAAATGTGACTGCACTCTAATATTTAGTTTCAAATTAGTGAATCAATCCCCACGATATACTTATTTATTACATATTACCCATCCATAAAATCATTTTGTAGTCGAACCAAAGTCAATACATTGTTACTTAGTTCACCACCTCTTTTTCTTGATACTTCTGATTTAATTATGATGTGGTCTTTTGTTTACCAAAGTATATCAATAATAAATAACTACTCGCAATAGTACGAATCCTTGTAGGATAAGGCTATAGAGAGGGTGTCGAACCTCAAGGACTGCGTATGTGTTGTTATCAAGCTTTTTTAGATTAAAATTAACTTAATTTAAAATATGTTTGATTTGATTTTGTTTTTTTAAAAATAAATACATAAAAGTAAAAGACATAAATTTAAAGATAGTAGGGATGAGATAAAGAATAGGGGATTGATTTCACCACTCACCGCATAACAATGGTCAATCATAAATTAACAAGGAAAATTCATACTATGCATGATATAGGGCTTGTCTCACTCGAGTAGTCAAGAAATTACCTCTAAAGAATAAGTATAATCCATCTTCGGTTGGCACAGACCGTCCACCTAACCACTAAGATGTGGTACGACCCGTCTTCCCTAGGCATGGACTAGCTACGTCTTTAATAGGATATACACACAATCAATGGAATAGTATAACCCATCTTCGGTTGGCACAGACTATCTACCTAAATTATACTAAACTAGGGTGTAGTACAATCCGTCTTCCCTAGGCATGGTCTATCTAATCCTCTTGATGATATATCAATTAAAACCGTTGTATAGCAATCATTCACATAATCATAGAAAATATGAAGGATTGAGTTCAATCAATATAAAAGTCTTTCTAAGACAAGATAAGAAATTCATAATGTTTGAATATAAACATTAAAATCAATTCTCACAGTTATACAACCATCATGCATAGAGAAAATCACAAACTAAAATACAATTAAACCATTGTTACTTGGAAAGGGCTACATCAACACCCTATTAGGAATTTAGCCGCTCATCGTGGTGCTGGGATGGCCTCTTGCCATGTTCTTCTCCTCTTCAACTTGTCAAGCCTCCAAGAAGAATTTCTGTCTAAAGCTAAGCCCAAGCCCAAGCACCAAGCACACAGCACCAAGCACCAAGCACACAGCACCAAGCACCAAGCACCAAGCACGCATTCTCTTGAAGCTTAGGGGTCTATTTATAGGTAGCACACAAGTCCTAGAAGCCCTTGGAATTCCAGAAAAATCGTCTCTTGAGTCTTCTTATCCAAGTAGGAGATTGAAACTTCAATCCAAGTAGGAAAATGATTCCAAATTCGGCAAGAATTACGTTCTTTTATTGCAAGGCAATTTTAGTATAGTAAACGTTCGAATTAGAGAAAAGCTATTTTTCTCACATATTTGTTGAATATTTTATTAGCTTTCCAACGCCACCAATTTCATTGCAATACAATATCTGACGCAAAAGTTATGATCCAAACACTGAGACATATGCAGAATCCAAATTTGAATCCAATCCGATTTTGACTCTTAGTGGAGAAATTCCGATTTAATCCTTCACTTGATTTGATTAAACTTAACCACATCATATAGGTATTCTATTATGATTAGTTAAGCTTAAACATATCTTCTAGGTCTTCTCAAAGTGTGCTTTAAGCCCAAAATTAATGGAATTAATTGCATCTTTATTTAAAACCTGAAAACCTTAAAACAACACAAAATCAAACAAATAACAATGCTAAGGAATTCACATATATAAGTTAAGGGGCTTGAATGTGCAACATTCGACGCTTATCAAATTACATGATATATCTTTTTTGTACTTGTGAGTTTTTCATCTCACTTTACACAAAATAAAGTTTAAGTAAATACCATCGAAACATTCAGGCCCGAGCTTTAGGATAATCAACCTCATTAAATCTACATCAAGGAGAATATTCCTTTTCGCTTTGTTCCATGACAAAGGATTTGGATTCATTTTTAAAGAAGGTGTTCCCACAATGCCACATGTGATCACCCAATGCACAGAAGTGTGGACCAGTGATTTGATCTCGTTCTTGTACATCAAAGTGACCTACACTTCACATCTGAGTTTGCAATCTTCTCAGGATTTAGAGTAGCTGTTATAAGCCTCTGTGAACGTATATCATTCTTAATCATGGTGTTAAAAGAATGATGACTCACGTAGTCCGTTCGGTACATGACACTACCTTGCACTTACACCAACATATCAACCTGAAGCCTTTCCTGCTTCTCGTAATCAAGATAGATCATTAAGATTGATAGGCTAGCCGCCCCTTAGGTTGTGAAACCTTAGGTATTGCACTCCAAGAGTGGCAGCCGGCCATCACAACCAAGCGATACCATAGTTATGGTTAAGACCCATGGATATCATTCTTTGTTTGATCACGAGTAAAACTCATGTCAATCCATACATGGTGATCAAATCACTATGCATCCAAAAATATTTATGAATGCAGATCATGTTTCAATAATATGAAACTCTTTTCAAATTATTGACGGCATGAATACCATGCATTCATAAATCTAGACAAGATTGATTTCATTTCATGTGTTTTTATCTCAATAACTTGTAATCTAATTCAAGGAATTTTTAAAAAACACACCCTAGCAACAAGAATATTTTCTTTTGATCAATAACATATTATATACTTTATATAATATATTCCATAATCAAATAAATTTATTTCCTTGATTATGCATCAACAAGAAAACATACAAGTTCTTAACATGTACTAGGAATTCAAAATTCCAGACTTGGTTCACGTTAGAAAAATCATGAAGCGTGTTGAGAAAAAAATTCAAAACACTGTTTCGGCTTTTCCAATGTGTTAACCAACCTTTTTACATGTGAAAACAATTGTCATTTCAATTTTTAAGCAATCGCCATTCATGCAATTCGAAATCAAATAGTTGTTGCTGGAATTCAGAAAAGTCTAGATTCATTGACTAACAAAGAACGTATCATATATCTTTCGATTCTCATCGAAACTTTAATCCGTTTGAACCATTGCATCAATCATTATTTTTTCATGGAGAAAACAATCCCAAAACAATTTTAGGACTTGTTTAAAACATTGTCAAAAAATCAAATTACACCAGCAGCTGGAATTCAGAAAGTTCCAGATTTGTCCGCGAATGAAGAACGGATCATTATCTCTTTCGATTCTCATAGAAACTTGAATCGATTCAAACCATTGCATCAATCATGATTTTTACATGCAGTAAACAATCCCAAAATAATTTTAGGACTTGTCGAAAGCATCCTAACAAAATTGCAATTATAGCAGCCATTTGCTGTAAAATTACAGGAACACAGTTTGGTACAAAATAAGTAATAAACAAATACCAAACATGCTCCTATTGAGTTGAAATATTCCAAATCAAATCCTTACATGTTAAAAAACATGTTTTAGGATCGAGAACAATCAATCAAAAATCATTAGAGCAGTTGAAAAAGATTCGACACAAGCAATATATCATAAAACCGATAAACACAAAAACATGTATAAAATCTAAACCAGGTTTTCTTGAAGTTGGGTCTGATACCGTTTGTTAGGGATCATGCATTAATCAAATTAGCTGTAGTGGAATACTGATCCCAGAAAACTTTTCTTCAAGATAAACAAGGCTAGATTAATTTAAACTAACATGTTTAGAGTACTTACAATCGAAAATCGGCCTCCCCTAGGCTACTAGAGCCAGTTGACTTTGAAGCTTGCATGTTGAATGCTGAAGAATGTGTTCCTCGTGTTCTATAGTCAACCTCCAGATCTTCTCTTCGATGACTGAATATGACCATGAGTGTGGACTTACAACTTGAAGTAGTAAATTAGTAAATAATACTTCACTATATCCCTTTATTTATAGACTTAGATTTACTCTTCTGATAGGGTTAGGAGATAAACCAAAGATGTAGCTGAGATAGAATAGGAGTCATAGGAGGACTTCAACTCCTCCTCCTAGCTTCTAGGATGCACGGCCAAGGGGAGATTTTATCTCCCTTTGGCCATGCATCATTCAGCCAATGGGGAGATAATATCTCCACATGCATCTAGGGTAAGGTTTTTAACCCTAGTCCATTGCTACATATTTTTCAGCATGGGCTTGAGTTTTATCCCTAAGGCCCAATGCTTTTTTATCTCTACTTAAGCATTTGTAATTAATTCTAACAACCTATAGCTCTTTAACTGCTTAAGCCCATAGAAATTAATTCCTAAGCCCATAGCAATTTAATTATTTAAACTCATAGAAATTAATTTCTAAGCCCAATCATCGCTAGTTAATGAGCCACTTAGGAATCATATCCCTTTGGCCCATGTTTTATTAAATAAAACAATCAAACATAAATAAATACATAACTGAGGCTTATAGTAACTAGTCAATTTACATCAGCTCAAAGAGGGACCTAAAGGAAAAAATACAATTAGCTTTAAATAGGTCTGATAAGTGTCGAATGTTGCACATTCAAGTCCCTTAACTTGCATATGTTAATTCCTTAGTATTGTTTTTTGTTTAATTTTGTGTTGTTTTATTGTTTTCAGGTTTTAAATAAAGATACAATTAATTCCATTGATTTTGGGCTTAAAGCATGCTTTGAAAAGACCTAGAAGATATTGGTAAGCTTAACCAATCATAATAGAAGACTTATATGATGTGGTTAAGTTTAATCAAATCAAGAGAATGATTAAATTAGAATTTCTTCACTGAGAGTCAAAATTGGATTGGATTCAAATTTGGATTCTGCACATGTCTCAGTGTTTTGATCATAACTTTTGGGTTAGATATTGGATTGCAATTAAATTGGTGGCGTTGGAAAGATAATACAAAACAAAACAAATATGTTAGAAATATAGTTTTCTTAATTCGGATGTTTACTATACCAAAATAGCCCCGTAATAAAAGACCACAAATCTGGACGAATTTGGAATCATTTTCCTACTTGGATTGAAGTTTCAATCTCTTACTTGGACTAAGAGACTAAGTTCCGATTTTTCTTGGAATTCTAGAGCTTTTAGGCCTCTCCTAATCTCTATAAATAGACCCCTAAGCTTTAAGAAAATGTGTGCTTAGCTTTAGACAGAAAATTCTTCTTGGAGGCTTGACAAGTTGAAGAGGAGAAGAACATGGCAGGAGGATGAGCAGCTAAATTCATAATAGGGTGTTGATGTAACCCTTTCCAAGTAATAATGGTTTAATTGTTTTTTAATTTAGGATTTCCTATTGCATGATGGTTGTATAACTGTGAGAATTGATCTTAATGTTTATATTCAATCATTATGAATTTCTTATCTTGTCTTAGAAAATCTTTTATATTGATTGAACTCAATCCTTTATATTTTCTGTGATTATGTGAATGATTGTTATACAACTGTTTTAATTGACATATGATCAAGAGGGTTAGATAGGGCATGCCTAGGGAAGACGGATTGTACTACACCCTAATTTAGTGTAATTTAGGAAGACAGTTCGTACCAACCGAAGATGGTTTATACTATGCCACTGATTGTGTGTGTCCTATTAAAGACGTAGCTAATTCATACCTAGGGAAGAAGGGTCGTACCACATCTTAGTGGTTAGGTGGACGGTCTATGCCAACTGAAGATGGATTATACTTATTCTTTAGAGGTAATTTATTGACTACTCGAGTGAGGCGAGCCCTATATCATGCATAGTATGAATTTCCCTTACTAATTTATGATTAACCATTGTTATGCGGTGAGTGGTGAGTGGTGAAATTAATCCCCTATTATTTCTCTCATCACAACTCTTTATTTTTATGCATTTAACTTAGTAAAAATCCAAATCAAAATCTTTTAAATTAAGTTATATTTAATCTCAAAAGGCTTGATAAAAATGCCTTTGCAGTCCTTGAGGTTCGACACCCTCAATATAGCCCTATCCTATAAGGATTCGTACTATTGCGAGTGGTAATTTTATTATTAATATTTTTGTATACAAAACGACCACATCAATTTTTGGCGCCGTTGCCAGGGACTGCAAACGGTTATGTTATTAAGTTTTAAAGATTGAATTTAACTTGATTAGTTTATGTTTTTATTTTATTTCTAATTTTGGTTTCTTTACTTTTATTTTTTTATATTTATTTTTCTTTTGTTATTTTTTTTTTTTTTTTTTTTGTCAACTTATTTCATGTGGGGAGGCATTCCAACACCCCATGGACCATGTTCATATTGTCATAGTCCTTATCACCATGTTGAAGATTGTCCTACTGCCGAACAATTTTCTAATTATTCTTATGAGCATATGAACACACTATTCTCTATACTGAGGAATGACCCTTACTCTGATTCCTATAACCCAGCATGGAGCAACCAATCTAGTATCTCGTGGAAAGCTCAAGCTCCTAAAAATTATGCTCCACAATTTCATGAATTGTACCATCAGGCAAATCCGCAGTTCAATGATCAAGCAACTCCACAGCAGCAGTCTCAGGCTGAACCACCTCATCCGATGAGTTCTGACTTTCAAGATCAGATGTTGAAACTTGAAAATAATTTATTGACTTCCAATTTAAACCAAGTGTGTGTTTGTGTGCAAACAAATATCTTAAATGCGAAATTTAAATGAGACAAGGTATTTGTTACGAAGTGGAAACTCTATGAAGAGAAAAAACCACTCCGGGGCAGCCAAATCCAGGAAATCCACTATCCAAAAACAAAGCTAGTTACAAGACACTCGTACTCACATAACCCTATGCAGTAGTCATACCTTTAACTCTGACATGTAGCCCAACACGAACGCTTCCCAACCAAATCTTTCACCTAAAGGGGTTTTTGATGGAATCCTTTACCTTAGGGCCGACCCCTAAGATAGACTTCACACGAACACTTGAGAACACACTTGTACTGGCTTGAGAGCTAGCATATCTTCGATTCTCCCTAAACACCCTCTCAAAGAACTATAGAATTCACTGTCGAATTATGTACAAAACACAAACCTAGAACCCCCTTATTTATAGGCGCCTCAAGAGACCTCAAAAACTGCTGAGATTCGGACTCTGTCTGTCGAGCGTCTGGACAGAAATTTGCCACAACCGGACGGATTTCTATGATATCCTTCAGAAACAGCGCAATTCTATCCTTATCAAGTTTGCGTCTGGACGGCTTGACCGAGCGTCCGGACGATATTTGCTAAAATCCTTTCCGCGTTCGAACGGAAATATGGAGTTTATCTGAACTACTGGATATCGTCCGGAAGTGTTGCCAAGTCATTCGGACGGTCTACAAATATTGAACATCGTCCGGACGTGTTGCCTAATCATCCAGACGGATTGGATTGTAGAGACTTCCCAAACAGTGTCAATTTCTGAAAACAGACTCCTTGTTGAATACTGATTGACCAACCGTCCGGACGGTGTTGCTCTGACGTCCGGACGTCTTCAATGTTTATCTTTAAGACACTGCGGGGCGTCCGGACGTCTTCAAAGGCTCGTCCTGACGGTTGCACAGGAACCGGCTGATTTGTCTTGGTTTTTGTAATGGACTCTTCATGATCTTCTAGAAGCTTGTGAATGGTAGATGTCTGAATATATGAAGATTCTGATTTGAAAACCGTTTGTCCGAAAACATGAAGATTGAAAAACCGACTGTCCTGTTAAAATGCAACCATTACATAAAGTGTTTTTGTTTTATCCAGAATGTAGCCAATAAAAATACTAACAAACTCCCCCTTTGGCCATTCTGGGACAAAAACACTTGACCGGTTTGAAAATACATTTCCGGTCTAAACACCAAATACAATAAAAAAATACTCCCCTTTTTTTGTCACACAATGACAAAGGGTAAACAGAGTAAGAAATTAAAACCATAAGTGTTTAAGCAGTACAGAAAGTGTGAACATAAATTTAAAATTGTTCTGAAGCTAAAACTAGAACGAAAAAAAAAAATAAACACTCAATCATCATCATCATTCAGCTTGGGATGATGATATTTCAAGCATTCTTTGATGTCGATCTGGCTCTGCTCGACAAGCTCCCCGATAAGATTAACTTCCTGTTGAAGACCTGATAGGGAAGTCATGAGCTGTGCAAAAGCAGCCTCAATGTCAAAAGAGGGAGGCACAGCCTGAGATGATGATGATGCGGCTGCTGTGGGGAGATCTGGTGGAGGCTGAGGAACAGTGCCTTGAGCCTCGTTCCGCAACTGGGCATTAGACTTCATGAGAATCTGGATGCCAAGGGGATCTGGAATCCGTGAGCGGGGCTCCGAGTCTGAAATGTCTGGCATGACCTGAAGGCAGATTTGAGTGATCAGACACCCAAACAATAGACTTGTGTTCTTCTCATCGCGAACCTCAAGCATAGTATGCAAGATATGCTTACACAGGCAAATACAAGGGTGGCCTTCTTAAGGGTAAGCTCACTCCGCCGAGCTTGAGGCCAGATGTTTGTCACCACATTTTTTGCTAAAAATCGGTGCATAGGAGCAAAGGAACCGATGTTGATATGGGAGTGGGACTTGTCCTCACGCTGTGGTCTCGTCCCAAATAAGTCATGGAGAAAATCAATGCTGGGAGCCTCATCAGGAAACGGAGCTCCGGAGACTGGCCGAACAGGGACCCCGATCACAGAACTGATAAGCTGGGGGTCTATCAGAATAGTCTAAGCTTTGACCATAGTTTGCATGATCAGTCCACGATTATCATCCTGAGTGACGATCATATGGCCATAAAATTCCCACACTAGTCTGGGAAAGTTCTGGCAGGCACAATTGTAAAGGTACTCCTAGTTGTTCTCCAGGAGCATCTGAGCAATAGGAAGCAGAACGAGGCCTCTCAACTCTGCACGGAGAAGATTCTGCTCAAATAGGACCTGTCGTGATTTCATACGATGCAATCGGTCAGCAACTGATTCCTCAATTCATTTTCTGACTCGGGGAGGAGAACTGTCTGAAGACATGATTTCTAAACAAAAAATAAATAAAAAATTACAGACACAAATCCCTGAAAGCATTAATTCCTGTTAGTCCAAAAAACATTTGGACATTATAACGGCTATAAAATGGACTATCCAAAAATTTACAACATCAAGAAAACACAAGCCAAACAATATGGAGAACCAAATAACATAATCTCAACCCAACTAATAGCAAATTTTGAGGAATAATACAAATTAAACTCAAAATAGTAGAAACCCAAAAACAACCTATTTTAATCATAGAAAGCTTAAAATAAATTAGTAAAAGAGTACAAGATTATTCCTGGGGTGGAGATAAAATCCAAAGACGACACGTGCACGTGAGAACTATGCATAAAAAGTACTAGAAAAACGCACAAGATGACAAAAAAACACAAAAGGAGGCCAAAAAGTGAGCTACGGGGCAGGGAGAAAGCGATTTAACCCTACAGGGTTCACCGTCCGAACGAAATTTAAGTGACGTCTGGACGTAGTGCCAGGTAGAGGTCGCAAAAACACGGTCGTCCGGACAAGAAGAATAAACGTCTAGACGAATCAACCGTTTCGTCCGGACACCAGAAATACCGTCCGGACGCTTCACACAAAAAAATCTGAAAAAGAGAGGAAAAAGAGCAGAAAAATATTTCCAAAATAATTTCCAGAGCATGCATGTGTATAACATTGATATCTTAGTTCAATTAGCATTTAAAAAAAAAATCCAAGATATAATTGAGAGTTATGTTTTAATCACCACAATAATTTCCCTGCGGAAGAACATTTTTCAATAGAAAACTTAACTTAAGCAATTTGTGTGTGTGTGAAGGCTTTCTCAATAAGGTATGAAGTATGCTGATATGACTTAAAACACCCGGATTTTTCAAAGAAGAGAGAAAATCAATGTTAGATCAGTCAAAAGTCAAACCTTATTATGTTAGGGCCTAGTTACCCTCATCTAATACACTCCCCCTAAGCTGCAACACTTTTCTTTTACTATGTCCTTTAGTGACCGTCTATTCCGCAATGATGTGGTCACTGACTGTTTCTTTAAGGACAAGATCAAGAACATATTTAGCATAAGCAGTGGATCTTTTTATTTATCCATGTTTATTCAGTTTTGAATGTCTTTTATCACTTGGTGCTGCAACCTAGAAAGAATGCCAGAGTTTATGGGTTCTAGGTTCAACTAGCGAGTTGGTCAAAAATCCAGAAGCTACAAGTCAGAGGAGAGACACAAATACCTTAGGGGAGCCTTGGATAGTGTACATTTTTCATCGTAAGAGAAAAGCAACTATCTAGAATGGATGCCACTGGAAAACTTCACAGATAAAAAAAAAACTCTCAGTTATATAAAGGCAATTGAAAAAATGCATCAGAAACTAAGACATCAGTTAAACATACATAAGATATCTGGAAGTTATAAAACAAAAAAAAAACTCTGCATCCTTTTAACCCCTTTTTTATTATTATTAAAAAAAACAAACATGCTTCAAAATAAATAGAGTAGGGTTGACCAAGCATGTATGGTAAAAACAAACCTGACCTCAGGGAGAGAGGTTTAAGAGTAACAAGATAGAAAAAACAGCCGCTCGACGTGCTTTTACTATCATCCCTATTTAATACCTGCAAAATTTCCTCAAGACAACCCAAAAGGGAATATAAGGATAGAAAAGATGGTTCCAAAACAGCATGCAAAGTTTTTATAAGATGATAAAATAAAATAAACTATGCAAGTGTACCTATCATGCTCTAGGATTTAGGAACCAAAATCCTAGGCATGTGTGACCTTACCTACTAGGTAGGTCTATTCCCCCTCTGGAAGTGAGTGTTCTCATCCATGTCCTGTCCTTCTTTCTAAAGCTGTAAAGTCAGAAATCTGACCAGATCTTGCATGAAAGTACTGGTGGAAGATGTTCCTTCACTAGAGATTTCCTTTGCTATAGTTTTCCTGGGGACCCAAGTCCTTTTAGCCTGAGTAGGTTTCTGCAGCTGCTGATGCCTTGGAGTATGATTTTTCTAGGCGATGATCTATGCTGCCTGAGTGACTTAGGTGGAGGACACTTAGGTCTGACATGACTGCTAACTCCACATTGGTGACACATGGGAGTTTTAGAAGCCTGCCACTTTTTCTTCTGCTGAACTTGCCAATGTGGGCACTTAGGTCTGATGTGCCCTAGCTTGCCACAGTGATGGCCCGTGGGAGGCTTTTTCTTGATAGGAAGCTTGAACAGAGGCTGAGAGTTGACATGAACTTCTCCTTCCATAACAGGTTTTCCATTATCCACTATTGGGGGTGGAGAGTCGGGAATAACTGGCTTCACAAAAATGGTCTTGGAGGTAGAAGGAGTATCAGAAGAAGGAACATACCCGAGTCCGGTCTTGTCAGTTGGGCACTTCTGAATGGAGAGCATGCGAGTGAGCTTCTCGTCTGAGACTCTCTTTAGTTGTAATTGTGTCTCTAGTAGCCTCTCTTCTAAACCATTGATCTTTATGAGCATAAAGGTCTTCTCAGTCCTGTGGCTGGTCAGCTCTAGTACCTGCTGCTTGTATTTCTCCCTCAGCTTTAGGAATTCTACATATTGAAGTTGATAGGCTGACTGCATATCTTTTTCTTCACCATTCTCAGAGTAGTAGGATTAAGAATCCTCCTTATCTTCATATGGGGCAACGAATGCCAAGAATTTTTCTTCCTCAGGAGCTTTTTCTTCTTTCTCAGACTCATCGCTGAGAGTTGCATTAAAGGCTTTCCCTATTTGTTTCTTCAGATTTGCACATTCAGTCCTGATGTGCCCAAAACCTGAACATTCGAAGCACTGGGGACCCCTTGGATCTTTCTTTTCTGCTTCTTTTGTATCAGTTGTGTGAGGAGCCTTTCTTAATCTGTCGAGAACTTCTTCTTGAACTTATTATTCTTCATAAAGCGCTCGAAGTTCTTGGCTAACATTGCCACTGCATCTTCATCAACATCCGAGTCTTCGTCAGATGAGACTACGGATTTCTTCTTGGATGCTGTTAGTATTTTGGCCTCATTCTGTGTTTGGACAAAATCACTTGTGTGTGTAAAGATGCTATAAACAGGGATTCCACGATTCAGAGCACTCTCATAAGACTTAGCTCTGTGAAGATTTCGGTTCCCTGTCAGCCGTCTGGATGATCGAGCCATCCCGTCCGGACACACATTTGACCACTATTCCATTTGTCCGGACGACGTGCCATACCGTCTGGACACCAGTCAGACCAAGCATCATCCGTCCGGACTACGTGCATTTCCGTTCGGACCCTCCACTGTGTCGAGAAGGTTTTATCCAGCTTGCATCCGTCCTGACGTTTCAGCAGCACGTCCGGACGCCTCTTGGTACTCGACCAGTCTCAGATTCTTTCCAAGTTTCGATAAAGGAAAGATTGATCAACCGTCCGGACGATGTGGTATCCCGTCCGGACGCTCGTCTCCTTAAGGCAAGAATCGCATTTCAAATATCATCGTCCGGACGTCAATCAGCCTTGGTTCGGACGCGCGTGCATCTAATATGAAAATTTCCAATTCGACTTCAACCGTCTGGACGACTGCCTCTCATGGTCCGGACGCATGCATAGCAGATATGGAAATTGCGTGTTGAAGTTCAGCCGTCCGGACGCTCATCCCCCATGGTCCGGACGCGCGAAGCCTTATAAGGAAATTACTTGCAGTGGACGTGCGACCATCCGGACGATGTGCCATCCCGTCCGGACGCGGCTATTAAACAGGTAAGATTTCTCAGCGAAATTTTCGGAAAATCCTGTCGCACAGTTATCCGTCCGGACGGCCATGACCACCGTCCGGACGGCGCCCACCTATATTTTTCCTGACGTTCATTTGAGCCCCCAGCTTATAAATAGAGGCCCCTGGGCATTGAGAACTACAAGAATTCAATATTGAATTCCACAATTGCTCAGAGACGTGATTTTTCTTCTGAAGCCATTTCAAGTGTGTTGTTGATGTGCTACATCAGAAGTCTATCTTAGGGGTTGGCCCTAAGATAAAGGATTCCATTGAAGACCCCTTCAGGTAGGAGACCTAGTTGGGAAGCGTTCGTGTTGGGTTACACGTCAGAGAGCAAGGTACAACCACTGCATCGGGTATATGTGAGTGTTACTATCTTGTATCTAGCTTTGTCTTCTGAATAGTGGAATTTCTTGGGTTTGGCTACCCCGGAGTGGTTTTTCTCTTGATTGATTTTCCACTTCGTCAACAAAAATCTTTGTGTCTTTTACTTTCCGCTGTGCTTATTTTTGTTGACACTTTGTGCACACACTTGCCTTTAATTTAGAAGTCAATTTCAATTTTCAGATGCCTTAGATGCTTTGAGGGCAATTGTCTTTGCCTTTTTGACTGGAGGTAAGAAGTATTCGTATGTCTGAAGAGATCCTACCAGCTCTTCAATCTTCATCAACTCCAGATCTTTGCTTTCTTCTATTGGTGTCACCTTAATCCTGAAACGCTCAGGAAAAGATCTTAGTATCTTTCAGATGAGTTTTACATCCAAGATTTGCTTCCCAAGACTCACCATCGAGTTTCTTAGGTCACTAATATTAGTGTAGAACTCTCCGAATGTCTCATCTTCTAACATCTTAATTTCTTCAAATTTAGAAATCAACATTTGAAGTTTGGCAGATTTTACTAGTTTTGTGCCTTCATATGTTGTTTCTGGAATTTGCCATGCATCTTTAGCAATTTCACAATTTGAAATTCTTGCGAATTCAGATGGTGAAAGTGCTTGACATAGTGCATGGAGGGCTTTATCATTGGACAACCTTGTGCTTGTTTGAACAACAATAATTTTGTCTGTTTCTTCTGGTTGAATCCAACCAGTTTCAACAATTTTCCAGATGTCAATAGATTTTAAAAAGAAACGCATTCGGGCTTTCCAATAGCTATAGTTCGTTCCATCAAAGGACAGAATAGAATTAAGATTTTGAGACATAATAATCAAAAACAAGAGTCAAAATGATACACTCAAGAAATAAATCTAAAAACAGAGTGTACCAAGCTCTGATACCAAATGAAAATAATTTATTGACTTCTAATTTAAACCAAGTGTGTGTTTGTGTGCAAACAAATATCTTAAATGCAGAATTTAAATGACAAGATATTTGTTACAAAGTGGAAACTCTATGAAGAGAAAAAACCACTCCGGGGCAGCCAAACCCAGGAAATCCACTACCCAAAAACAAAGCTAGTTACAAGACACTCGTACTCACTTAACTCTATGCAGTAGTCATACCTTTAACTTTGACGTGTAGCCCAACACGAACGCTTCCCAACCAGATCTTCCACCTGAAGGGGTTTTTTATGGATTCCTTTACCTTAGGGCCGACCCCTAAGATAGACTTCACACGAACACTTGAGCACACACTGGTATCGGCTTGAGAGCTAGCAGATCTTCGATTTTCCCTAAACACCCTCCCAAAGCACTATGGAATTCACTGTCGAATTCTGTACAAAAGACAGACCTAGAGCCCCCTATTTATAGGCTTCAAGAGACCTCAAAAACTGCTGAGATTCGAACTCTGTCTGTCGAGCGTCAGGACGGAAATTTGCCACGTCCGGACGGATTTTTGTGATATCCTTCAGAAACAGTGCAATTCTATCCTTATCAAGTTTGCGTCCAGACGGCTTGACCGAGCGTCCGAACGGTCTTCGCTAAAATCCTTTCCGCGTTCGAACGGAAATTTGGAGATTATCTGAACTATTGGATATCGCCGGACGTGTTGCCAAGTCGTCCGGACGGTCTGCAAATACTGAACATCGTCCGAACGTGTTGCCTAGTCATTCAGACGGATTGCAGAGACTTCCCAAACAGTGTCGATTTCTGAAAACAGACTCCTTATCGAATACTGATTGATCGAGCCTCCAGACGGTGTTGCTCTGACGTCCGGACGTCTTCAATGTTTATCTTTAAGGCACTGCAGGGTGTCCGGACGGTTGCACAAGAACTGGCTGATTTGTCTTGGTTTTTGTAATGGACTTTTCATGGATATCTTCTAGAAGCTTGTGAATTGTAGATGTCTGAATATATGAAGATTTTGATCTGAAAACCGCCTGTCCGAAAACATGAAGATTGAAAAACCGATTGTCCTATTAAAACGCAACCATTACATAAAATGTTTTTGTTTTATCCAGAATGTAGCCAATAAAAATACTAACAAAACTTATGAGCAAGGTGGATCAAACAATGACCTCTCTTGCTCAGACAGTGACCTCTCTCAGTCAAACATTGAACTTTCACTCTCAATCCATAGCCAGGATCGAAGTTTAGTTGGAGTAGATATGTGACGACTCATTATTTTATTTTATCTTTTTATACAAAACATTTCATTAACATTAATCTCTTAAAATACAAATGGATCTTCACAATGGCATGACGATATGTTGCAAAGCCAACCTATGTTACATTCCCCATAATATGTACCTGGTAAATCAGAGTATAACATTTATCTAACTATGCAGCGGAAAACACAAACCTAATAGTGGAAATCACATCTTAAACAACTATCACAAATTAATTACAACAAGAGCCATTTAACATATATATGTTTAAGTCTTTCCTCAATATAAATACATAATAGAAATGGCTTTATACAATAACAAGTGACACAAGCGTCACAAGCCATAAACAAAACATATAAACAGGTGGATAACCCGTGGTCCACCAATTACGGCCGTTGCGGCGAGCTTCAGTCATAATATCTCAGGTACTCTCCTACAACACCACCAACTACGACCTGAGTACCTGTAGCCACAAGAACATCATCTATACGGTTGTGGGGGTTTGCCACATCCGTATAGGTGAAAGGATGAGTTCACCGTCTCATTAGATAATACCGAGACCTTAGTGATATTAAACTGAGTTTTCGCAATGAACCAACTCTTCCTTTTTAGTCTTGCATACACTATAACAACTACTAATTTATAAACTTTTGTTTGAAACCCCCCATAGCTGATATAGCAAACACCGACTATTAAAAAACATTTAAAACATACTATGTAGTTGGACCCATACGTAGAAGTTCCAATTACTCGGAAGCAACTACGTACACACCCATCTACAATAATTCTTTTATGTTGGTAGCTTAAATGCATAGAGATCTAACGTTACCAACTGTGATAACATTGTGCCTCAGGGCATTACAACTTCATGTCTATGGCACATAGTTGTTCATGCGGTTACTAGAGTAAAACTCCAATATCCAAGCACTTCTCACTGATGTACCAACGAAAATCCATCTACCTACTCCCAAAACACACTGATACCCCAATCAATAGTGTCACATCCAAGTACACCAAGCTTAAAACATGCAATTTCACTCTTTAGTACAAGTATACTATCATTCCCCAAATACAGGTAACACCAAATCCCAGGGCATTACAACTTCATGTCTATGACAATCCATCTACCTATTCCCAGGACACTGTATTACTCAACCTGAACAATGAAAATACCATTGTACATCCAAGCTCAATGTTCTTAAATCATGCAACCAGACGATAGAAATATACATAAGCTCTTTGCTATTAAAACTCTTAGGCATACTAATACGTCTAGCATAAAAACTACAATATTCTATATCATGAAAACATCACACAATTTAAACAATGATATGCATGCTCATGATAGTCTTATTATTCTTTGTGAGGCTTACCCTCTCTTTCGTTATTATGAGGCTTACCCTCTCTTTCATTATTATGAGGCTTACCATTTCTTTCGTTATTATGTTCATGCTTTATGCTTTACAATTCAAACTCTATAACCTACTCTTTGCAAATTATGCTTTCTTCAAATAATAATCAATCAACATGCATTGTTATCATTCTACTTTACATAATTTAAATCCCAACCGCAGCACACATTCAAACATTTTAAATCAATTCAACACCTTTCATTCATGCATCATTTCATAACATCATTGATATTATTTGAACATAATTGAAACTACTCAAATCAACCAAAACAGGCATATTCAACATACAGTTGGTTCGAATTTATAAAACATATATATTTTGCAATTCTATAATATATAAAAATAGTAGGTTCTCAGTGAGTATAATATGACCTTGGCTTCATTGGACTCTTGACACGAACTTCTATTGGATTCTAGTCACTTGGACTATACATTGGAGAACCAATCAAAGTCTCCAATCCAGACACTATCCTGCAAACACTTATAACGTTAGACTATGCTAATGAACCTATATTCTTATGACACATAAACTACCCCGCGTGTCACACGTTGCGTAATCCACTTCTAAAACTAGCTAAATATCCTAACTATTATTAGGTTAACATTTAGGTTTAGGTTCTTATAATATCTTGTTTTAACACAAGATGTATTTATTATTTTACATTAGCTTATACCTTATTATTGTATCCCATTAGTATTGCTAACCCTCTTCATAGCTTGTCATTTATTCACTAAGTTAACAATATTTATACTTAAGTCATATACATGTATATGTATACATATATACACATACATATACAACGCTTAAGCCTAATCCATGAATACACATAAAAATTATGTGTACATGGATAGGTGAATTAACTACTAAATTGTCACCTAATATATTCATACTATGTATTTATGTGTTTCTTATAGCTTACTAACTTATACTTGTTAACTTAGGGGCCTTGTTTGGTAAGGGGGTGGGAATTGGGAGTGAGGGTTGGAAGTGATAGATGTGATATAAAGTAAAAGGAATTTGGGTGGGAAAGTGAAAATTTTTTGTATTGTAGAGAATTTTTTTTATTTAAATAATAAAAAAAATTATTGATGTGATATAAAGTTAGAATGTTTTGAAATTGATTATTTTTGAAAAAAGTGAAGAGGGGGAGGGAGGATTTTATTTCCTTTACCAAACAAGCCCAGGATTATTTGAATAATTTACAACTCTTTAATCATTCTTCTTAGAATTGTTGTCCCCCTTTGATATAAACCTTAGACTTTAGGTTTGTAACATTATTTTGATCCTTAACCTTAAATACAATTGCTATTATGTTTAATACCTTACCTTTATTAGTTTTTACTCATCCAAGTAGCTTAGATTATAGGACCTTAATCTTACTTAACAACTCATATTAGATTAGGTCATAATTCTATTTATAACATATCCGTTTACTAAAGGAAGTTTGAGGCGCGCACACACAGATTTTCTATAAAAATTACATAGATACCTACATTTTCCTAACTACATTCTAACGCGGCAGAAATTAAAACAAACAGAAAAGTAAAGAGATAAACCTTTTGCTAACCTAGAGTCTCACAAAATCAGCAATAAGGAAGAACAAACCAGCATCTCACTAGCTTTGGTAGCGTCTCACCACCAAAAGATAGATGAATCACACATCAAAGAAACAAACATAGTTTTCATAATATCATAAACCATCCTATTACAAGAGAACATTATGTTTAAATAGACACTCTAACCCTAACCCTAACCCTATTGTGATTGACTTTGGGCCAAGGGCCAAGCCCACTTTTAAAATGACAAATAACTTAGATTAACATGACTACTAACATGACTGACTTTGGGCCAAGCCCATTATTAAATAATTTAAACTTTGGATCAAACCCCTAATTGAATACAAATAAACAAATAATTTAAAACTGACTAAATAGTCTATATATTCTTGTCTCGTCCTACGTCACATTCTCCAATGACTTATACACCAATTCAAATGAAATCCTCTTAACCATAATAAGGACTTCAACCTTAAATCATGACTCATTCAGTTCTTATAAGCATCATAAAAGCCCAACTGTAACTTCTAACCGTATTTGCCATTTCTACAAAAGGTTCTAAAACATTAACTTCAAACTCTTCTCGATAAACGGATACTCAACAACATTCAACCCGATACACCCATTAAAATCACTCTCTCAATACATGGCCACCACTAGAGGCTAACCAAACAATTCAACCATTTCCAAAGAGGACTTAAGAACCTTTAGTTTCTATCCAAATAACATTTGGCCAATACAAGAAATCACCAAGTCCAAACTTCAAAAACACAACCCATAAGCAAACTATACTCCAGTCCAACATGAATACCCAAATCTCTAGATATTAACAATTACAATATAGGATCGATCCTCCAACAAACAACACAAAGATTAACTATAATCATTTAACAAACCATAATTTTACCTTCAAAATCTCATATACCACATAACCTAATTTCCACCAAGGTCCATTACCCATTTCACATAACCATTTCAAAAATCACCCACTCAGCTAGAGAACCACCCAAACACCACAAAACTGTCAATACACCAAATACCAATCGGAACAAAAAATTAGCAATACCCATTCACGGCTACTCCAATCAAAACAGAGAATTTCAATATCAAATCCTCAAGGGAAACAGAGAATCGCCTTCAAAATCACATGGATTCAATCTAAAAATCAACAATCTCAAATACCCAATCGGCATTGTTAGTATTTTATGTTGGCAACACTCTGGTTGACAAAAACACTTTATGTAACGGTTGCTTTTTAACAGGATTATCGGTTCTATTTAGAGTCTTCAAGTTGTATGGACAGTGTCTCATTTCATGCCATGTGTATGGTCACAAGTTTCTAAGAAGATGTCGATGAAGATTCCATGTGATTTCCAAGTCAGAACACCCGGTTCCTGTGAAATCGTCCGGACGGGCCTTTGAAGGCTTTTGGACGCCCCGCAACGTCTAGAAGCTTCTGTTGTTGCAGCTGTTCGAACGACCGAGCAACACCATCTGGACGCTAGGTCAAGCTATTCAGAATTCGAGTAGAAATTGGATTTCATGTTCAGACACGGATCAGGAAACTACAACCGTTCGGAATGAAGGGCAACACTGTCCGGACTCTTTTCAGGTTTCTAGAAAGATTTCTGCACACATCTCAGTGTTTTTATCATAACTTTCTGCTCGAGTATCGGATTGAGATGAAATTGGTGTCGTTGGAAAGTTAAGAAAAAATCATACAACTTGAATGTCTGGATGGTAAATAGAAACGTCCAGATGGCCCACTAACCGGACGGAAAGAGAATAGCATCCTGATGGCCGCTAGAAATTTGAGAAATTTTCGAAATTCCTTTTCAGACTCGAAAACAGTTGACCGTCCGGACGCTGCCCAGAGGACTCCGATTTTGAGTAGAATTAGGTTTTCTGAAGGCTATAAATAGAGGCCTCTAGGCATGTGTTTTGTACAAAATTTAGTATTGAATTCTCTTAGCTTTGAGAGGGTGTTTAGAGAGAATTGAAGATCTGCTAGCTCTCAAGCCGTTGTCGGTGTGTGCTCCTTGTTCGTGTGAAGTCTATCTTAGGGGTCGGCCCTAAGGTAAAGGATTCCATCAAAGACCTCTTCAAGTAGGAGACTTGGTTGGGAAGCGTTCACGATGGGCTTCATGTTATAGTTAAAGGTATGACTACTGCAATAGGTTTTTTGAGTACGGGTGCTTTGTAACTTGCTTTGTCTTTGGATAGTAGATTTCCTGGGTTTGGCTGCCCCGGAGTGGTTTTTCTCTTCATAGAGTTTTCACTTCGTCAACAAATATCTTGTCTCTTTTAAATTGCGCATTTAAGATATTTTGTTGCACACAAACACACACTTGGTTATTTAGAAGTTATTATTTTAATTTTTCAGGCATTACTCACAGTCAAGACACACACACATCACAGGTAAAACTCAAGGCGGCCATCAAAGTACCCATTCGGTTATCTCCAATAATATAGACAAAAATCAAACTCAACCCAAAGACCCATTCGATTCTAACCAAAATCCAAGGAAATACAAGTAAAATCAAGGGGAAGGAGGAGGAAATCTTACCCACTGATTTTTTGCAATTTGGTTCACTCTCCTTGGCCGAAATCCCAGTTTTCTTCTCCTTCATCACACCGTTGGACAGCATCTCATAATCTTTGTACGCCTCTCTCTCTCACGATGATGATCTCTCTCGACCGCTTTCATCACAGGTGTGCGTGTGTGTGATGTGGAGAGAAGAGGAAAAGGAAAGGGAAGAAGGGAGAGGGAGTTGGGAGCGGCAGGAGTTGGTGCGTGAAACAAGGGGAGAAGAAGAAAGGAAAGAAAGAAGTGAAAAAATAAAATTGACTTCTAAAAATAAAAGGCAAGTGTGTGTGAACAGTGTGCAACAAAATATTAAATGCGAAAATTAAAGGAGACAAATATTTTGTTGACGAAGTGGAAACTCAGTTAAGAGAAAACCATTCTGGGGCAGCCAAACCCAGGATTTCCATTATTCAGAAGACAAAGCTAGATACAAAGCAAGGAGCTCGATATCTTGGTGCTTGATGGTATGGGGCCTGATACCATGGAGTCTGGAACTGGGCCGCTGGTCTAGTTCCATGATCAGCCTGTCGGGGCACTTCTTTCTTGGCCTTGGCTTTCTGAGCTTTAAGGAGAGAGCACTGAGGACAAACATACCCACTTAGGCCGCAGTGATGGCATATGGGAGGTCTTCTGATGGAATGAGGCTTCTAAGTGCCTGGAACATCATCGTTGACCTTGTCCTTCCCTTTATCTTCAACAGTGGGAGGAGGCTCTGGGATTGTAGGTTTCACAAATACAGTCTTTGAAGTAGAGGGAGCATCAGAAGAGGGAGCTACATACTCGAGACCAGTCTTGTCAGTTGGGCTCTTCTGGATAGACAGCATATGAGTCAGCTTCTCATCAATGACTCTTTCTAGCTGGAGCTGCGTCTCTAGTAGCTTTTCCTCGAGCTTTTGTATTCTGAGCAACAATGAGCTCTTCTCAGTTCGCAAACTGTTCAGATCATAGAGGTACTGCTTACAACCTTCCCTCAGCTTCTCATACTCTATATAGAGTGTCTTGTAGGCCTCCTTGAGCTCTTCCCCATTATCACTGTGCTCTAAATAGTAAGAGTCTTCTTCTTCAGCATGTGGGGCAACAAAGGCTAGAAATTTTTTAGACTCTGGAGCTTCTTCTTCTGACTCATCACTGAGAGTCACATTGTATGCCTTCCCCTTGCCCTTCTTAAGATTCCCGCAATCGGCGCGGATATGCCCAAAACCTGAGCATTCAAAACATCTGGGCCCTCTGGGATCCTTCTTTTCTTCTTCCTCTGGTTCAGCTTCTCTGGGAACTTTCTTCACTTTTTTAGAAAACTTATTTTTGAATCGGTCATCTCTCATAAGTCTTCTGAAATTCTTGGCTAACATAGCCACAGCTTTTTCTTCCTCCTCAGAGTCATCTTCAGATGAAGCTTCTACCTTCTTCTTGGAAGCTTTCAGGGCAATGGTCTCCAACTTCTTGACCGGGGGCAGAGATAGCTCATACGTTTGAAGAGATCCCACCAACTCTTCAATCTTCATTTCTTCTAAATCCTTGCTTTCTTCAATGGTGGTCACCTTGATCCTGAAACGCTCAGGCAAAGATCTTTGAATTTTTCGAATGAGTTTTACATCCGAGATAGGCTTCCCAATACTCACCACAGAGTTTCTCAGATCACTCATCTTGGAGTAAAACTCTCCAAATGTCTCATCCTCCAACATCTTAATCTCTTCAAATTTTGAAATCAACATTTGAAGTTTGGCCGATTTTACAAGTTTTGTGCCTTCATATGTTGTTTCCAAAATTTGCCATGCTTCTTTGGCTGATTCCCAATTTGAAATTTTTGCGAATTCTGATGGAGAAAGTACTTGGCACAGAGCATGGAGGGCTTTATCATTTGAAAGACGTGTGTTTTTCTGAGGGACTAGTTCGAGTGCTGCATCCTCTGGTTTGGTCCAACCAGTTTCAACAATACTCCAACAGTCAATAGATTTCAGAAAGAAACGCATATGTGCCTTTCAATAGCCATAGTTCATACCATCAAAGGCAGGAACAAAATTAAGAGTTTGAGACATTATAATAAATAGAAGTCAAAAATAACACTCAAGAAATTAATCTTCTCAAAGTGTACCAAGCTTTGATACCAACGGAAAAAATAAAATTGACTTCTAAAAATAAAAGGCAAGTGTGTGTGAACAGTGTGCAACAAAATATTAAATGCGGAAATTAAAGGAGACAAATATTTTGTTGACGAAGTGGAAGCTCAATTAAGAGAAAAAACCACTCCGGGGCAGCCAAACCCAGGATTTCCACTATTTAGAAGACAAAGCTAGATACAAAGCAGTAACACTCACATACCCCTAATGCAGTGGTCGTACCTTGCTCTCTAACGTGTAACCCAACACGAACGCTTCCCAACCAGGTCTCCTACCTGAAGGGGTCTTCAATGGAATCCTTTATCTTAGGGCCGTCCCTTAAGATAGACTTCAGTTGTAGCGCAGCAACAACACACTTGCAATGGCTTGAGAGACAGATCGGCTCCAATAATCTTACAAAATAACTCTCTAAGCTCTGAAGGAATTCAATACCAAATTCTTGCAGTTCTCAATGCCCAGGGGCCTCTATTTATAGGCTGAGAGTTCAAATGGGCGACTGCAGTAATATTTACGGACGCTGTCCGAATGGTGAACCTGAGCCATTCGGACGGACAACTGTGCGACCAGAATTTCTGAGATTTTAGCTGAAAATCTTTCCTGTTTAAGAGCTGCGTCCGGACGGTGAGACACTGTCATCCGGACGGTCGCATGTCCACTGCAAGTAATTTCCATATAAGGCTTTAGCGCGTCCGGACCAAGGGGGATGGTCGTCCGGACGGTTGATCTTCAACACACAATTTCCATATTTACTGTGTGCGTGTCCGGATCATGAAAGGCAGGCGTCCGGATGGTTGAAGTCGAATCCGCAATTTCCATATCAGATGCACGCGCGTCCGAACGATGGCAGACTGGAGTCCGGACGGTTGAATTTAAATTGCGATTCTTGCCTTAAGGAGAAGCGCGTCCGGACGGGAATCCACGTCGTCCGGACGGTTGCATCAATCTTCCCATAAATGAACTTGGAAAGAATCTAAAGCTTGATCGAATACTGAGAGGCGTCCTGGCGGGCTACTGAGATGTCCAGACGGATGCAAATTGGATCAGAAGCTTCTCGATACAATGGAGGGTCCGGACGGAAGTCTACGTAGTCCAGACAAATGATGCTAGGTCTGTTTGGGTGTCCGGACGGTATGGTACGTCGTCTGGATGGATGGAACAGTGGAGAGATGGGCGTCCGGACGGGATGGCACGATCGTCCGAACGGCTGACAGGGAACCGACTTTTCTGACTGCAGAATCTTCTAAAACTCTTCTGAATAGCGGAATCCCTTGTAAAACAGCATCTTTACATACAAGTGATTTTGTCCAAACAGAATGAGGCCAATCACAACTTGTCTTTAATTCCAGTTGGACACTTATATGTAATATTTATTCACAAAATGAAACATCTAATGTTTCACCATAGCAAGTAAGTTATGAACAAGATATAGCAGAACTTAGTCACAATAGAATCACACCACGTTTTTACCTCCTTGAGAGACATCTTCTCACTTGAGATAACTATTGCGTCTCCCACTACACTATGGTCAATACTTCAAATATGTAAAAAGTAAAACACAGAGTATCTAAAACATCCGTAATGACTTCAGATAACTATTAAATTATCTCTTTTAATATCTTTAGCAATCTTTTAAAATATCCAAACTCTTTCTTTGGATTTACTCATATAGTCTTAATTTTTAGGAACTTGGTGAGAACCAACATCTACCTAACAATTAGCGCTATATAGTTTCCATAACCTTTGATTTGTTAAAGAAATTAGGTACAGTATCACCTTTATTACAAAAACATTTATTCCTCATATCCCACAATATCTTTAGTGTGAACAAAAAAGTAATCAACTGGGATACTATTCATATTTTGATGAGTTATCCTAAGAGATACTTTGATTAAATCAAAAGTTCTTTATGTATCTGGAAACTCAGAGAATTTCATACATGAACTTCTCTTCTTATCACAAATCAAAATACCCTAACCAAAACACATACCTATTTCAAGCTTTCTTTTCAAAGAAAATAACATTTTATTCATATTATCCTCCAAGAATGATTCTTTGTTGGAACTGGTGTTCAAAACTCTAATTGCATTAATTTGCTTTTCTATAAATTGTATAATATTGAACATTGGAGACACACACACACACACACACACACACACACACACACACACACATATATATATATATATATATATATTATAGCTTTACATGTACATATATGTTTATTATTTCATATGATATACATGTAAGGTCCCTAAGTTATATTGTATTTGACTAAGGTGTGAGTAATGGTATTATCACACAGAAGATCATAATCATAGGTCCTTGTAATTTATAAAAGATGTTTGTAGTTGTAAATGGAACTGGGAAATCCATCTAGACTATAACATGTCAACCTTAACAATCTATCTTAATTAGGAGAAGTAAGTAGGGCTTCAAGTTGATATGTTGGTGTAGGTGCAAGGTAGTGCCATTGTAACGTCCTACCTTTTACAAAAAGGTGTAAGTGAAAATTTCGATTTCCACGTGACATTATGACCTTATCAGAGTTATAAATTGGTAGCAGAAATAATTTTTCTTTACAATGACACATCAGAACTGACTGAATAACCTCAATATATAAAATAATAACTTTTCGTTCTGATATAATAATTACATTCAAATTAATAACATATGTGCCACAAGTAGCATTTAATAAAGTGTCAATCATACCATAATAAATATCATAGTACCAAAGAAACATATGAAAAGAGTTTGACACAAGTGCATGAAAGGATAGACTAAGCAGGGAAGTCCATCACATCCAAGAGTCCACAACATAGGAGGCAACCTAGCCTTAAAAACCTCCGCTAGGAACCATCTAAGCATCTTAATAGTCCTGATACTCTTCGCCCTCAAACCCTGTATTAATAAATAATACAGATAGAAAAAATAATACAAAAATACCTAAGTGAGTCCGTTGTTTCCAATAATATTATGAATGCTGATTTATTTATGAAATGCAACACAATGAAATAACATAAAATAAAGATTATATATAAATGGCCTATGGCTGCAAGTCATAGTCATAGATTGAATGTATATATATATGATAATTAAAATATTGACTTCTAATTTAACCAAGTGTGTGTGTGTGTGTGTGCAACCAAATATCTTAAATGCGGAATTTAAATAAGACAAGATATTTGTTACGAAGTGGAAACTCTATGAAGAGAAAAACCACTCTGGGGCAGCAGCCAAACCCAAGAAATCCACTATCAGAAGGCAAAACTAGTACATAGATAGTAACACTCACATACCCGATCCAGCGATCGCATCTAACACTCTGACACATAACCCAACGTGAACACCTCACAACCAAGTCTCCTACTTGAAGGGGTCTTCTATGGATTCCTTTACCTTAGGGCTCCTCCCTAAGATAGACTTCACATGAACTATTGAGCACACACCGGCAACGGCTTGAGAGCTAGCGGATCTTCGTTTCTCCCTAAACAACTTCTCAAAGCTAAGAGAATTCAATACCAAATTCTATACAATTTACAAGCCTAGAGCCCCCTATTTATAGGCTAAAAGAAACCCTAAATCTGCAGAAAAATGGACTATGGCTGTCGAGCATCTGGACGGAAGTTAGGTACGTCCAGACGGTTTTCTGCGATATCCTTTTAGAAACAGCTCAATTCTATCTTTATCAGGTCCACGTCTGGACAGTTTGATCGAGCGTCCAGACGGCCTTCGCTATAACTCCTTGTAGCGTTCGAACGGAACACTAGAATATTCTGAAATGCTGGACAGCGTCTGGACGTGTTGCCACGTCGTCTGGACAGCTTGCAGAGACTTCCCAATCAGTGTCGAATTCTAAAATCCATCTTCGTGTTGAACAATGATTGACCTAGCGTCCGGACGGTGTTGCTCTGACGTCCGGACATCTTCATAGTTATCTATAAGACACTGCAGGCCTCCGGACGCCTTCAAAGGCTCGTCTGGACGGTTGCACAGGAACCAGTTGGTTTGGCTTGGAATTTGCAAGAACTCTTCATAGACATCTTCTAGAAGCTTTTGATCAGTCACAAGCTTTGATTTGAACATTGTCTGAAAACATGAAGACTTTGAATAAACTCTGATCATCCTGTTAAAAAATGCAACCATTACATAAAGTGTTTTTGGTTATCCAGAATGTAGCCAATATAAAATACTAACAAACTCCCCCTTTAGCCATTCTGGGACAAAAACACTTGATCGGTTTAGAAATACATTACCGGTCTAAGTACCAAAATAAACCCAAAAAGTACTCCCCCTTTTTGTCACACTGACAAAGGGTAAACAGAGTATTAATTAAAACCATAAGTGTTTAATGAGTTATACAAAATGTCAGCACAAATTTAAAATTGTTTGAATACAAACAATAATAAGTAAAAACAAAATCAGTCCTCATCATCAGGCTTGGGGTGGTGGTACTACAGGCACTCCCTGATGTCAATCTGACATTGTTCAACACGCTCTCCAATAAGATTAACTTCAGCTGGAGAGCTCCCATGGATGACATAAGCTGAGTAAATGCAGCATCTATATCAAAAGGAGGAGGCACAGCCTGTGATGATGATGCAGCTGCTGGTGGGGGAACTGGTGGAGGCTGAGGAACAGCTCCTTGAGCCTCATGCCGCAACTACGCATTTGACTTCATGAGAGTCTGAATGCCAAGAGAATCTAGAATCCATGATCTGGGCTCAAAGTCTGAAATATCTGTTGATGAGTGCCAAATATTGTGTATTTGGACCCCTTGATTTGCACTAGTTAGACCTTTAGCCTTGTTATTTTCTAATGTTTTGGTTAGTTTTTGTGTTTTCTACTTCTGTAAGGACAATAAGAGAGGAATGGCAAATTTCATAAGAAGATAACTGGAAATTCGGAGACCCTGACAAGTCGATCGATCGAACTTAAAATTCGATCGATCGAATATTTGCCCGAAGTCGATCGATCGAAATAAAAGTCGATCAATCAAATTTTCCCAGAAACTACTTTTGCAGAGCACACCAGAACGCCCAATCAGAAGCCAAAAAGCAGTCCTCCCTCTGATTTCCGCTGCAGAACACGCTGGTTTCATGTTTGGGGTTGTCTCTAGCTGCAGAAGAACCCTAGAGGAGGGTAGAGAAGTCATTTCTTGCCATGGCTTTCTTCTATAAAAGCCATAGCCATCCCCTTGTTGAGAGAGTAGTAGAGAGAGTAGGAGAGGAAAGAATAGAGCAGAAACTCTGTAGATAGGTTTAATTTCGTGCTTCTTGTAGTGTAATTCAGTAGTTTATTTTTAGATACTTTCTCTTTGTAGAGCTTTTCTTTCATTTCCATGGTTGTTCATCATTTTCTTGTGGTGTTCTTAGTCATGGAAGGCTGCTAGTAACCTCAACTAGGGTTGAGGATGAAACCTTTCCATTGATGACACTAACAATCTTGCTGTACCACTTGCACATTTAATGATATATCATATTAGTTGTTCAAGTTCCATTCATTTAAAGCTTTATCTTTTGCAATGAATGTGGTTAGTGGTGGATAGAGGACATTTTATGTGTTTCAACCGACTAATACATTGTTTTATCGGTTTGAATGATGATATCCATTGTGATTGAATGATACATTGGATGTTTTGATTTCAATCGGTACTCTTTGTGATTTGTCAATGTGTTGGATTCATTTAATGGTTCTTGGGTTTATGGTTAAGAAACTTGAATAACACCCTAAGCTTAATGTTCTTTGGGTGTTCAAGTGGAAACCAAGAAGTGTGAGTTGTAGGATTTGGTTTGGTGGATTCCTTAACCTTAGTTCCTTTTAATTTACATATTTCCTTACATCTCTTCAATTTAGTCTTTTGTTCTTCAATCATTTCTCAAACCTTTGGAACTAGGTTAAAATGAGGTTGATTAAGCAAGATTCCAATATTTGACCATTTCCCTGTGGGATCGACCTCGCACTTGCATAACACTATATTGCAAAATGATTCGTGCACTTGCGAGTACTATTTAAAACACACATCATCTGTCACAACCTGCAAACAGATTTGAGTGATTAAACACCCAAAAGACAGACTTGTGTTCTTCTCGTCTCGAACCTCGAGCATAGTGTGCAAGATGTGATTACACAAGCAAAAAAGAGTCTGCATCACAATGGCATAGAGAAGGGTGGCCTTTTTGAGAGTAAGCTCACTCCAACGAGCTTGAGGCCAAAGGTTTGTCACTACAACCTTTGCTAAAAATCGGTGCATAGGAGCAAAAGTACCGATGTTGATCTGGGAATGGGACTTGTCTTCTTTCTATGGTCTCGTCCCAAAGAAATCATGCAGGAAATCAATGCTGGGAGCCTCATCAGGAAAAGGAACTTCGAAGATTGGTAACATAGGAACTCCGATCACAGCACTGATAAGCTGTGGATCAATTTGAATCGGCTGTCCTCTGACCATGGTCTATATAATGAGTCTCTGTCATCCTCCTGGATGATGATCATGTTGCCATAAAACTCCCATACCAGTCTAGGAAAGGCCGGGCAGGCATAGTCGTACAGGTACTCCCAGTGGTTCTCCAGTAGCATCTGAGCAATGGGGAGTAAAACGGGATCCCTCATATCTGCGCGGAGAAGATTCCGCTCCAATAGGACCTGCCGCGATTGCATGCGGTGCAACCCGTCAGCAACTGAATCTTAAGTTCTTTGCTTGACTCGGGGAGGAGAGTCATCTGAAGACATAATTCTTGGGCTAAAAAAAATCACAAAAACAAATCCATGAAAGCATTAATTCCTATTAGTCCAAAAAAAATTTGGGCATTATAACGGCTGTAAAATGGACTATCCTAGAAATTAAAATAACAAGAAACACAACCCAAGCAATACCAAGAACCAAATATGGAAAATCTCAACCCAAATAATAAAGAATTTTGAGCAATAATACATATTAAACCCAAAATAATAGAAACCCAAAAACAAACTATTTTAAGCATAAAAACTTAAAATAAATTAGTAAGAGAGTATAAAAACATACCTAGGGTGGAGATAAATTGCAAAGATGACACGTGCACTTGAGAAATACGCATACAAAGCACAGAAAAAATGCACAAGACGACAAAAAGAACCAAAAAGGCGGAATGAGTAGGCTGTGGCGCGGGGGGAATGCGATATAACCCTACAGGGTTCACCATTCAAACGGAACTTAAGTGACGTCCGCACGTAGGAGATCGCAAAAACATGCCCGTCCAAACAAGGAGGAGGGACGTCTGGACGAATCAACCTTACTGTCCGGACAACCAGAACCACCTTTCTGACTCTTCACACAAAAAAAATCTGAAAAAAGAGATGAAAAATAGCAGAAATTTTTTTTCCAAATAATTTCCAGAGCACGCATCTATATAAAACCGATATCTCAGTTCAATTAGCATTTCAAAAATATTCCAAGATATAATTTACAGTTAATATTCAATAAGCACAAAAATTTCCCTACAGAAAAACATTTTTCAATAGAAAACTTAACTTAAGCAATGAGTGTGTGTGTATGTGTGAAGGCATTCTCAAAAAGGTATGAATTTCACTGATATTACCTAAATAACCAGGATTTTCTAGAGAAGAGAGAAAATCAATGTTAGATCAGTCAAAAGTCAAACCTTATTTTACTAGGGCCTAGCCACCCTCATCTGATACACTCCCCCTAAGCTGCAGCACATTTTCTTTTACAAAGTCCTTTAGTCACCGTCTATTTCCACAATGATTTGGTCACTAACTATTTCTATAGGGACAATATCAAGAACAGATTTATAGCAAGCAGTGGATCTTTTTATTTATCCATATTTATTAAGTTTTGAATGTTTTTTATCACTTGGTGCTGCAACCTAGAAAGAATGCCAGAATTTATGGGTTCTAGGTTCAACTAGCGAGTTGGTCAATTTGACCATCTTAGCAAAAAAAAAGCACTCTCATTTAAAAATTCCAGAAGCTAAAAGTCAGAAGAGAGAAAAAAATACCTTAGGGGAGCCTTGGATAGTGCACATTTTTCATCGTAAGAGAAAAGCAATTATCTAGAATGGATGCCACTGGGAAACTTTGCAGATATCAAGAAAAAAAACTCTCAGTTATATAAAGGCAAAAGAATAAATGCATCAAAAACTGAGACATCAGTTAAACATACATAAGACATCTGGAAGCTATATAATGGAACAACAAAACTCTGCATCCTTTATCCCCCTTTTTTTTATTTAAAACAAAAAAAATGCTTCAAAATAAAAAGGATAGTATCGACCATGTTAGTTTGTAATTGGCTTCATTCTGTTGGACAAAATCACTTCTTTTGTAATGATGCTTTTAAACAGGGTTCCGCTGTTCAGAGTGCTTCCAGAAGATTCTGCACAATCTACAAGTCAGAAAAATCAGATCCCCTGCAGCCGTCCGGATGACGTGATATACCGTCCGGACGCCCAACTATTCAAAGCATCATCCATTCGGGCGATGAGAACTTTCGTTCCGGACCTTCCTCTGTGTCGAGAAGCTTCGAACTGCTCCAGCTTGCATCCGTCTGGACGTTTCAGCATCACATCCAGACGACACTCAGTGTTCGACCAGCTATGGGATATCTTTCCAAAACACAGATATGGGAAGATCGCTGCAACTATCCGAACGATGTGGATTCCCGTCCGAACATGCTCATCCATAAGGCAAGTCGCGCAATCAAATCAACCGTCCGGACGATCATTCCCTTGGTCCGGACGTGCGAAGCCTCAATATGGAAATTGCGTGCAGCTGAAGTGAGACCGTCCGGACGATAGGGCAACACCGTCCAGACGCGGCTCAAATCAGGAAAGAATTTCAGCGAAATTTTGGAAAGCGGATCGCATAGTTGTCTATCCGGACACCCTATGACTACCGTCCGAATGGCACCTAGGTTTTATCAAGCCAGACGCTCAGTTGAACCTACAGCCTATAAATAGAGGTCCCTAGGCTTGGGAACAGCAAGAATTCGACATTGAATTCCTTAGTGCTTAGAGAGTTATATTGTGAGGTTATTGTGCTGAGTTAGTCTCTCTGAAGCCATTGTTTTGTGTGTTGTGGCTGCGCTGATCTGAAGTCTATCTTAGGGGTTGGCCTTAAGGTAAAGGATTCCATTGAAGACCCCTTCAAGTAGGAGACCTGGTTGGGAGGCTGATGAGAATGCAAAATGTCATATTTTTCTCCTTTAAGGTTCCTAAATGTACTCATTATTCTTTTATTTTGATTTAGGATGCAATAGAGGCGATAAATGCAAAACAAAGATAATTGGGCGATTTTGGACAGTTTCGACATCATTTCGTAATCTGGGTATAACTCTCTCATCCAAGATCTGATTGAGATGATTCAAGATGCTATGGAACACCAAGAAAAAGATCTACAACTTCCATGTTTTTCGTTTAGAGAGATACTGATTGAATCAAGGTCGAAATCGGGCTTGAAGTTGACGTTCTAATACGTGGTCTATGTGCCGAAGTTTTCAGATCTTGTTCACGAAAGTCCAGCAGAAAATACCACCTTCCTAGTTATATTAGGACTTTATTTTATTTTTAATATTTTTCTTAATTAGTCAGATTTGGATATTGTTATTTTAGGATAAGCTTTAGAATATCGTTAGAAGATAAGAGATAAGCTTTATAATATCTTTAGAAGATAAGGGATAAGCTTTAGCATATTTTTAGGAGATTTTGTAGGCTTCTAATATGGGGGATGAATGTGTATAAAGTGGGAGAATCAATAGACTAGAAATAATCCTCTTCCCTCTTCTCTAACTTCTCCTTTGAGTTTTAATCATGGCCCTGCGCGGCTAAACTTTCATAATTGGTCGAAGGAAACAGAAGCCTCGGAATCAATAAAACTTTCATAATTGTTTATGACTGTAACTCGATCTTCTAATCAAGGTGATTTTCAATATGATCCAGAAATAGAGAGAACTTTGTTCAGGTTAAGGAGGGAAGCTTGGAGAAATTCTGAAGAGAACGATTTGGCTCTTGACTTCCTATATGCTAGCAATTTTGATTTAAAAGAAGAGGAAATCATGGCTGGAAATTGAACTTTGAAAGAGCTTGTCGCCCCTGATTTGAATCAACAACTTTTATGCATAACGTTCCCTACTTTAGAGGCTACTACTACTTTTGAATTAAAATCTGGACTAATACATCTTTTGCCCACTTTTCATGGTCTTACAGGTGAAGATCATCACAAGCATTTAAAGGAGCTTCATGTGGTATGTACGAGTATGAAACCCACAGGGGCAACTGAAGAGCAAACTAAATTAAGAGCCTTTCCGTTTTCTTTGAAGGATTCGGCTAAGGATTGGCTCTATTATCTACCCTCCGGGAGTATTACCACATGGAACGAGATGAAGAGGTTGTTTTTGGAGAATATTTCCCAGCTTCAAGGGCATCCAACATTCAAAAAGAAATTTGTGGTGTAAGGCAGCACAATGGAGAGTCCTTACACGAATACTGGGAACGTTTTAAGAAATTATGTGCAAGCTGTCCCCATCGTCAAATTAGTGAGCACTTACTCATCCAGTATTTCTATGAAGGCCTTCTACCCTCTGATAGGAGCATGATTGATGCTGCTTGTTAGTATTTTGGCCTCATTCTGTGTTTGGACAAAATCACTTAAGTGTAAAGATGCTGTAAATAGGGATTCCACTATTCAGAGTCTGCAAGTCAGAAGAATTCAAGTTCCCTATCAGCCGTCCGAACGATCGAGCCATCACATCCGGACGCCCATCTATCCACTGTTCCATCCGTCCGGACGACGTGTCATCCCGTCCGGACGCCAGACAGACCAGTATCATCCGTCCAGACGAAGTGTTCATTCCGTCCAGACCCCATACTGTATCGAGAAGTTTCTGTGCCAGCTTGCATCCGTCCAGACATTTCAGCAGCATGTCCGGACGCCTCCTAGTACTCGATCAGTTTCTGATTTCT
>JAJPGS010001699.1:2517500-2567500 GCA_028654335.1 Alnus rubra
CATCAAAAGAATCAAGCAGTTACTCTTATGAATTATGTGCTATGTATGTATATTCACTGCTTATGTGCTGAATTAGCTATAAACCTTATCCTTCATGGTGCAAGTAAAATTTTACCTTGTCCTTCATGGTACAAGTAAAACAATTGGGTGCTGCATTTTAGGGGGAGTGTATCAGATGAGGGTGGCTAGGCCCTAGTAATTAATAAGGTTTGACTTTTGACTAATCTTTCACTGATTTTCTCTCTTGTCTAGAAAATCTGGTTGCTTTTTGTCATATCAGTGGAAGGCATACCTTTTGGGAAAAGTCTTCACACACACACGCATTGCATGAGTTGAGTAATCTATTTAAATTTTCTATCTACAGGAAAATCTTTGTGCTAATTGATCTCTGAACTCTCTTTTATTCTCTGCATAGTTTTGAGATGCTACTTTATTGCTTTATCAGTTGATTATACATGCGCGTTCTGAAGCTAACTTTAGGAAAAATAATTTCTGCAAATTTTCCCTCAGTTTCTGTCTTTTCAGTGTGAAGCGTCCGAACGATCTCTCTTTGCGCCTGGTTTAAGCACTGACCGAAAGAGAGGGGGACAGCTGCTGTTTGGGTACCAACCGAGAGTGAGAAGAAGAAGAGCTAGAGCTCTTGCTCTTCCTGCTGCTATAAAACCAAAAAAACAGAGAGAGGATGAAAAGTTGCAGAAAATGGAGAAAGAATGAAGAAGGAGATGTGTGTAGAACCAAAGGGCTGAACCTCTTCTTATAGAAACCTTGGAAGGTTTAGATCACTTTAAGCCATCCTTGATCAACAACTGAGGACATTGCAGGTGTGCGTTTGAGTTCAAAATATCTCTCAAGAAGAATAAGGGGAGCTAGATCTTGCTTGGATGGCTAGATACATTTGGGATTGAGTAATCAATGGCTGGGGAAGATAGCAGGTGGTCGACGGGTGTCAAGGCCAGCTATGAAGCAATCATTACAAACTTAATATCTACTATCTCTAACAAAACTACTTAGTTCATTTCTAACTAAAATGCAAATTGACTCATCATCAAGACTTGCTTAATGACTAAGGTTGGGATTCAACGATGCTGGGGTGAAATGTTGATGGGCTGGGTAACGTGTGGGCTGCCATGTGGACTGGGTTGTGAATGTGTGGGCTGAGTCTCACATGGGTTGGGCTGGATTTTTAAGAGATAGAAATGGGCCCACAAATGTTATATATGAATTTTCATTCTATTTAAGGGTAGTATTTTTCGCGGTTGTTTTCGCACCCTAAACGAGTCCAAAAATTACAAAATTCAGAGGGTAGCTAGAGAACTTTAAGAAGAGCGTTCTGGATTTTGAATCAACCAAAGTGGAGTTTGTTTGACCCTATTTTCGTTATTCCAAAGTTTAAACTATAAACGCTTCTTAATTAATGATAAATATTTCAATAAATATTCATATTTATTCTCTTGCCTTAGCATTAGGTCTTAAATCATATTTTAAGATATTTTATTTAATATCTTAAAATATGGGGTATTACAGCCATGCACCGAACGGACTACGTGAGTCATCATTCTTTCAACATTGTGATTAAGAATGATGTATGTGCATGACGACTTATAACAATTACTCTAAATCCTGAGAAGATTGTGAACTCAGATGTGAATTGTAGGTCACTTTGATGTACAAGAATTAAATCAAATTACTAGTCAACACTTATGTGCATAGGGTGATCACATATAGCATTGAGGGAACACTTTCTTCAAAAAGGAATCAAAATCCTTTGTCACGAAACAAAGCGATAAGAAATATTCCCCTTGATGTAGATTTAATGAGGTTGATTATCCTAAAGTTAGGGCCTGAATGTTTTGGTAGTATTTACTGAATGAAACTTTATTTTGTATAAGGTGGGATTAAAAACTCACAAGGTACAAAAATGATATATCATGTACTTAAATCAAGAGTATTAAGGAAAAGAGGTAGTGAACTAAGTCTTTGGTTCGACTACGGACTGATTCCATGGAGGGCTAATATGTAATAAATAAGTATGCCGCAGCGATTGATTCATTAATTTGAAAATACATATTAGAGTGCAGTCACATTTGTTTAGTGGAATCAATTGTGATTAAATAGGGTCATGTAAAATTGTCACAAACCTATTTAAAGTTAATTGTATTTTTTCATTTAGGTCCCTCTTTGAGCTGATGTAAATTGACAAGTTACTATGAGCCTCGGTTATGTATTTATTTATGTTTGATTGTTTTATTTAATAAAACATGGGCCAAAGGAATATGATTCCTAAGTGGCTCATTAACTAGAGATGATTGGGCTTAGAAATTAATTTCTATGAGCTTAGATAATTAAATTGCTATGGGCTTAGGAATTAATTTCTATGGGCTTAAGCAATTAAAGAGCTAAAAAATAAAGTGACTTCTAATTTAATGTGCGTGAGTGTATCGTGTAACAAAATATTATAAGAGCGAAATTTAAATGACACAAATATTTTGTTAACGAAATGGAAACTCAATTAAGAGAAAAACCACTCCGGGGTAGCCAAACCTAGGATATCCACTATTATGAAGACAAAGCTAGTTACAAAGCAGCAGCACTCACATACCCTTATGCAGTGGTCCTGCCTTGAACTCTAACGTGTAACCCAATACGAACGCCTCCCAACCAAGTCGCCTACTTGAAGGGGTCTTCAATGGAATCCTTTACCTTAGGGCTCATTCCTAAGATAGACTTCACACGAACACAACAAAGGCACTTGGCAACGACTAGAGAGTAAACAGATTAGCACAACGACTCCTAAAATATTCTCTCTAAGCATTATAGAATTCAATATCGAATTCTTACAATTTACAAGCCTAGGGGCCTCTATTTATAGGCTACAGTAGACCTAAATCGACACTGATTCAGTTTTCTCTAGCCAACGTCTAGACAGTAGCTGAGGGGGTCCGGACGGACAACTGTACAACTGGCTTTCCAAATTTGCTGATATTCTTTCCTGAATAGGTGTTGCCCTAGCGTCCAGACGGTTGCACTTCTGCTGCATACAATTTCTATAATAAGGTATGAGCGTCCGAATAGTGTAGACTGACGTCCAGACGGTTGAACGTCTTCTGCACAACTTGCCTTATCAAGGATAGCGTCCAGATGGAATAACCACGTCGTCCGGATGGTTGCCACTTGTCGAACACTGAAGGGCGTATGGATGTGTTGCTGAAACGTCCGGACGGATGCAACTTAGAATAGTTTGAAGCTTCTGGACACAGAAGGGAGTCCGGACGGAAAGTTCTTGTTGTCCGGATGAATGATGCTTGACAGATGAGCGTCCGGACGAATGCAAGGGACTTGAAGTACACTGTCTTGAATTTTTCACGGAGTCTTCTTAAAGCATATAACTGAAATGTAGACTCTGAAAATAACAACATCCCTGTTTAATAAGCATCATTGCATAGAAGTGATTTTGTCCAACAGAATGTAGCTAAACACAACCTAACAAACTCCCCATTTGACCATTCTGGGACAAAAATCACTTGACCGGTTAAAAAATACAATCCTGGTCCAAATCGAAAAAATACTCCCCCTTTTTGTCTCAAAATGACAAACGGTAAAACAAAGTATGAGAAAAACCACAATATAATTACTCCCCCTCAATGTCTTAGCAGAACAAGGGTAAACAAAGTAAAAATAATCGAAGAGTTATAAAGTGTTTACAAATTATCCAAAACAGAATAATAAAATGTCTCAAAATAAATCAAAACACCAAATAAAATCAATCATCCTCAGCCATGGGTTGATGACCCTCGTCATCACTGCTAGACAGATGATGGTGCTGGAGACACTCCTCGATGTCCAGCTGGCACTGCTCCACACGTAGATTGATAGAGTGAATCACGTGCTACATAGAATTCACACCCACCTGTAGAGATTCCAAGGTAGCTAAAATCTGAGCATAACCTGCATCATGTTGTGGAGGTGGAGGAGCAGTTTGTGAAGATGATGCTATATTAGGCATCTCAACATGAATAGTAGAAGGCTGAGGAGCTTCATCCTTGAAAATATTTATTGACTTCTAATTAAAACTACGTGTGTGTGTTTGTGTGGAAACAAATATCTTAAATGTGGAATTTAAATAAGACAAGATATTTGTTATGAAATGGAAACTCTATAAAGAGAAAAAAACCACTACAGGGCAGCCAAACCCAAGAAATCCACTATCCAAAAACAAAGCTAGTTACAAGACACTCGTACTCACATAACCCTATGTAGTAGTCATACCTTTAACTCTGACGTGTAGCCCAACACAAACGCTTCCCAACCAGATCTTCCACCTGAAGGGGTTTTTGATAGATTCCTTTACCTTAGGGACGACCCCTAAGATAGACTTCACACAAACAACGAGCACACACCGGTAACATCTTGAGAGCTAGCGGATCTTCAATTCTCCCTAAACACCCTCTCAAAGCCCTATGGAATTCACCACCGAATTCTATGTAAAACACTAGCCTAGAGCCCCCTATTTATAGGCTTCAAGAGACCTCAAAAACAGCTGAGATTTGGACTCTGGCTGGCGAGCGTCCGGATGGAAGTTAGCCACGTCCGGACGGTTTTCTACGATATCCTTTCAGAAACAGCGTCCTAAATCTACTCAAAATTGGAATCTGACTACAGACTGTCTGGATGGAAGTTAGCCTCATCCGGACGGTCTTCAGCGACCGCCTTTCAGAAACAGCTTTCAAAAACAGCGCAATTTTGGAGGCCGTCCGGACGCTACTCCCTTTCCGTCCGGACGGTGGGCCGTCCAGATACTGTCCTGATGTTCAAGTTGTAGGATTTTTTCTTAGCTTTCGAACGACACCAATTTTGTCTCAATCCGATACTCGAGCAGAGAGTTATGATAAAAACACTAAGATGTGCGCAGAAATCTTCCTAGAAGCCTGAAATGCGTCCGAACGGTGTTGCCCTTCTGTCCGGACGGTTGCTGTTTCCCGATCCGTGTCTGGACATGAAATCCAATTTCTACTTGAACATTGAATGGCGTCCGGACGGTATTGCCACGTCGTCCGGACAGATGCACTTGAACTCTGGATTCTTCTCGAACTCTTAATAGTGTCCGGACGATTTGCCATTACGTCCTCACGGATGCAATCTTGAATAGTTCAAAGTTTCTAGACACTGATGGGCGTCCGGACGGAAAGTTCTCATCGTCCAGACGGATATTGCTAACTGAAGAGCGTCCTGACGGGAACAGCACATCGTCTGGACGGTTGCTTGGGATCCGACTTCTCTGAGTTGGAATCTGCACAGAATCTTCTTTGAACACTAAAATAGCCTTCATTAAGCTTGTGACACTTGCAACTTGTCATAATACGGCTCTTCCACATCAGAGAAATAAACTCTGAATATCTGAAGACTCTGAAATATACGGCATCCCTGTGAAAGCAGCAACGTTACATAATAGTGATTTTGTCAACAGAATGCTGCCAAAAACTAACAAACTCACCATTTGGCCATTTTGGGACAAAAATCACTAGACCAGTTAAAAATACATTCCCGATCCAAAAACTAACATATACTCCCCCTTTTTGTCTCAAATGGACAAAGGGTAAATAGAGTATAGAAAGACCACAGTATTAAAATACTCCCCATTGATGTCTCAACAGAACAAGGGTAAATTGAGTATATAAAATTCACAGACCAAAAACATTCTAAAACCCAAAACAATAGGAAACTAGAGAAGAATCTGCAAGTGGCCCAAAAGAGAGGAACAAAAATCTTCCAAGTACCAAATCCTGTTGATCCACTGAAATCAAGTAACGAAGAGAAAACCGTATATCGAGCTGGATTTGAACTACTTTAGCTTCTAGCTCTTGAAGCCGGGAAACCATAGACTGAAAAGTTTCAGTCACTTGAGTCTTCTTGCCCGAAAATGATCATCCACAGAAAGAAATCCTCTAGACAAGTGGTCTGCAAGATGATAAAGAAGATTCACCCCTGAATCTCTAGCTAGTGCAGATCTAGAGGAAAAGGTTACGAAAGACTCTGTATGAGCAGAGGGAATGAGCTAATCTAAAATTTGAGATCTCTGGAACATATGATTTCAATACTGGTCTGTTTTTCAAAGAGCCCTCTGTCTGACACTATGCTGGAAGCTGCTGGACAACATATTCCTAAAAATATTTAAACAGAAATCTATCCAAAAATAACACCACAAGGAAATATTAGATCCTATTAGTTTCAAAAAGAATGTGGTATTATGATGGCTATCAATTGGATGCATAAAGAAATAAAAAAGTAGATATAGCAATCCAAAAGACACAGATTAGCAATATCCATCCAGCATAAAGACAGAAAAAGATATTCATGCACAATCTCTCAAATCATAATTGTTAGTATTTTGGCATCATTCTTTGTTTGGACAAAATCACTTAAGTGTAAAGATGCTGTAAACAGGGATTCCACTATTCAGAATCTGCAAGTCAGAAGAATTCAAGTTCCCTGTCAGCGTCCGGACGATCGAGCCATCCCGTCCGGACGCCCATCTGTCCACTGTTCCATCCGTCCAGACGACATGTCATCCCGTCTAGACGCTAGACAGACCAGCATCATCCATCCGGACGAAGTGTTCATTCCGTCCGGACCCCATACTGTATCGAGAAGTTTCTGTGCCAGCTTGCATCCGTCCGGACGTTTCAGCATCACGTCCGGACGCCCCCCCAGTACTCGATCAGCTTCTGATTTCTTTCCAAGTTCCAAGAAAGGGAAGATCAATCAACCGTCCGGACGATGTGGTATCCCGTCCGAACGCGCGTCTCCTTAAGGCAAGAATCGCAATTCAAATATGACCGTCCGAACGTCTGACAGCTATGGTCCGAACGCGAGTGCATCAAAGAAGGAAATTGCCGATTCGAATTCAATTGTCCGGACGACTGCCTATCATGGTCCAGACGCGCGCATTGCCGATATGGAAATTGCGTGTTGAAGAATAGCCGTCCGGACACTCATCCCCCATGGTCCGGACGCTCGAGAGCCTTATAAGGAAATTACTTGCAGCGAACGTGCGACCGTCCGGACGATGTGCCATCCCGTCCGGACGATGCCCTTAAACAGGAAAGATTTCCCCGCGAATTTTTCAGAAAATCTTGTCGCACAGTTGTCCGTCCGGATGGCCCATGTCCACCGTTCGGACAGTGCCCAGGTATATTTTTCCTGACACTCATTTGAGCCCTCAGCATATAAATAGAGGCCCCTGGGCACTGAGAACTGCAAGAATTCGGTGTGAATTCCATTAGAGCTTAGAGAAGTCATCAATCCCTCTGAAGCCGTTTTAAAAGTGTGTTGTGCTATAAACCGAAGTCTATCTTAGAGGTCGGCTCTAAGGTAAGGAGTTCCATTGAAGACCCTTTCAGGTAGGAGAACCTGGTTGGGAAGCATTCTTTTTGGGTTACACGTCAGAGATCAAGGTACGACCACTGCATCGGTACATGTGAGTGTTACTGTCTTGTATCTAGCTATGTCTTCTGACTAGTGGAATTCCTGGGTTTGGCTGCCCCGGAGTGGTTTTTTCCTCTTAACTGAGTTTCCACTTCGTCAACAAAAATCTGTGTCATTTACTTTCCGCTATGCTTTAATTTTTGTTGACACCTATGCACACACTTTATTTTTTAGAAGTCAATTTTGTTTTTCAATAATCAATTAAAGATTCCAATATTCTAAAAAGAACCAAAGCTTAATTGAATAAGGAAAGTCAAAGGAAATACCTAGGAATGAGAAAAGATGTGCAAAGAATACCAAAATCTCCGGATCAGTCCGAGAGAAAACACACACAACACAACATGATAGAACAGAAAAAAATAGTGTGTGTGTTTGGCAGAGAAAGCAAAAAGCTCACGTCCGAACATGGTACATATTCGTCCGGACGGCATGTTGTCAAATAATAGATCGATAGAGCCGAGCGCGTCCGGACACAAGAACATATCCGTCCTGACGCTTCACACTAGAAGCTGAAAAGCAGAGGGAAATATGCAGAACAAAAATTTCCTAACATTAGCTTCAGAACACGCATGTATAAATAACAGATAAAGTAGTCAAATAGCACTTCAAAAATATATCAAGATATAATTGAGAGTTAAGAGTCAATAAGCACAAAAATTTCCCTGCAGATAGAAATATTTCAATAGTAAACTTAACTTATGCAATGCGTGTGTGTGTGAAAGCTTTCTCAATAAGTTATGAACTTCACTGATATGACTTAAAGCAACCGAATTTTCTAAATAAGAGAGAAAATCAATGTTAAATTAGTCAAAAGTCAAACCTTATTATGCTAGGGCCTAGTTACCTTCATCTGATACACTCCCCCTAAGTTGCAGCACTTTTCTTTTACTATGTCCTTTAATGACCGCCTATTTCCACAATGATGTGGTCACTGACTGTTTCTTTAGGGACAAGATCAAGAACAGATTTAGCACAAAAGCAGTCGATCTTTATATTTATCCATAATTTTTTTTTTCAGTTTTGAATGCTTTTTATCACTTGGTGCTGCAACCTAGAAAGAATGCCAGAATTTATGGGTTCTAGGTTCAACTAGCGAGTTGGTCAATTTGACCATCTTAGCAAAAAATATCTCTCATTAAAATTTCCTGAAGCTAAAAGTCAGAGAGCAAAAATGTACCTTAGGGGAGCTTTGGATAGTGTACAATTTTTCATCGCATGAGAAAAGCAACTATCTAGAATTAAGATGCACAAGAAAACTTCGCAGATATCAGACATAAACTCTCAATCATATATAAGCATATTCAATTAATGCACAATGAACTGAGATATTAGGCAAAAACACATACAATATCTGAAAAGATACATATATAAAAATAAAATTCTGCATCTTCTCCCCCAATTCTTTTATTTTTTTTTTATTTTTTTTTGAAAAAAAAATAAAAGCGGAAAAATAACAAAGACATGATTAAAAGGAAAAGAACATATGTCTAGACAAAGCATGTAGGTAAGAGCAAACCTGTCCTTAGGGGGAGAGGTTTGACTATACCAAGACAGAAAAGTAATGACATGCTTTCTCTGTCATCCCTAGAATGTACCTGCAGAAAATTCTCAAAGCAACCAAGAGAAAATCTAGGGATATAAAAGGTGGTTCCTCAAACAGAATGCAAGGCAAAAATAGGATATAAGATATGACAATCAATGCAATGCAAACATACTTGGTATGCACTAGGATTTAGGAACCAAAATCCTAGGCATGGGAGACCTCACCTACTAGGTGAGTCAACTCTCCCTTAAGGGGTGAATGGTCTCATCCTTCCTTACCCATATCTTCTCTACCTGTGAGGCAAGGGTGTGAGCCATGTCCAAATTGATTAGTCTAACTAGGACACTCTTCATCATGTTGACAAGCCCTTCATTGGTCTGTTTCTTCTTGGACTTGTGAGGCTTCATTCTGAAGCATTCGGCCTTGGTGTGGCCATACTTACCACATAGACGGCATGAGGGAGAACCCCTTTAAGGATAATGTCATTGTTGCCGAAAAGCATGATGAGGCTTGGGTTTAGAGCTAGACTTACCTGTCTTTTGCTTTGTTTTCCTGATTCAAGGTTGCTGATGTCGGATCTGAGGACAGTGTGGCCTGAAGTGTCCAGAGACACCACAATGATAACAGGTAGGCTGACTTCTTTTGCTGAAATGCTTCTTGAAAGATTCTGCAAATTTAAGATTAGCATTTTCACAAGTAACAAAGTCCTTACCTCTTTGAGATATATTCCTCCTATGGAGCGGGACATATTTATCTGAAGAGGTTTTCTCAATAAAGCCCTTTTTGGAATCCTCCTGCTTCTTCCAAGGTCTGTGGGATTCTAACAGATAACACTTTGGTCTAATGTGACCAACCTTCCCACAATGATGACAAATAGGAACAAACTTACTTTGTGTTCCCAAATCCTTGGAGTTAGGCTTCACACAGTTATTTAAGCAAGAATTTTCAGAACAAGCTGCATCTACTATCACAGGCTTAATATCAATAGAATCTAATTCAAAATCAGAAGCATGTGAAGTAGAAGTACTTAAATCATTAACAATTAAATCAGGCTTATTAGAAATATCTGTATGAATACAAAGCATGCTTTTCAAATTATTACTAGAGAATTTTTTCAAGAGATCCTCTGATTCTTTTAATTTAATCTCTAGTGCATCAACAGTATCAAAAAGCATGGTATTCTCAGATTTCAAAGAGTCAATCAAAACATATGATTCAAATAATTGTAAAATCAAAGACTATTTTTCTTGCTTAATCTTCTTGAGTTCTTTATTGGATTTCTTAAAGAGTTTACCTATCAAAAGGGTATCTTTAGAAAAATCATAAATATCATCTTCAGAGAACTCATGAAGATTTATGTTAGAAGAAGTCATGGATCACACTTAAGAAATAAATCTAAAACACAAGTGTAACCTGCTCTGATACCAATTGAAAATATTTATTGACTTCTAATTTAAATCAAGTGTGTGTGTTTGTGTGTAAAAAAATATCTTAAATGCGGAATTTAAATAAGACAAGATATTTGTTACGAAGTGGAAACTCTATGAAGAGAAAAAACCACTCCGGGGCAACCAAACTCAAGAAATCCACTATCCAAAAACAAAGCTAGTTACAAGACACTCATACTCACAAAACATATGTCGTAGTCATACCTTTAACTCTGACGTGTAGCCCAACACAAACGCTTCCCAACCAAATCTTCCACCTGAAGGGGTTTTTGATGGATTCCTTTACCTTAGGGCCGACCCCTAAGATAGACTTCACACAAACAACGAGCACACACCGGCAACGGCTTGAGAGCTAGCGGATCTTCAATTATCCCTAAACACCCTCTCAAAGCCCTATGTGATTCACCACCGAATTCTATGTAAAACACTAGCCTAGAGCCCCATATTTATAGGCTTCAAGAGACCTCAAAAACTACTGAGATTCAGACTCTGGCTGGCGAGCGTCTGGACAGAAGTTAGCCACGTCCGGACGATTTTCTGTGATATCCTTTCAGATGCAGCGTCCTAAATCTGCTCAAAATTGGACTCTGACTGTGGACCGTCCGGACGGAATTTAGCCTCATCCGGACAGTCTTCGGCGACCACCTTTCAGAAACAGCGCAATTCTGGAGGCCGTCCGGACGCTACTCTCTTTCCGTCCGCATATCCCACAGTCTGGATGCTTTCCGGATATTCAAGTTGTAGGATTTTTTCTTATCTTTCCAACGACACCAATTTCGTCTCAATCTGATACTCGAACAGAGAGTTATGATAAAAACACTGAGACATACGCAGAAATCTTCTTGGAAGCCTGAAATGCGTCCGGACAATGTTGCCCTTCCGCCAGGACGGTTGTTGTTTCCCAATCCATGTCTGGACATGAAATCCAATTTCTCCTCAAACATTGAATGGCGTCCGAACGGTATTGCCACGTCGTCCAGACGGATGCACTTGAACATTGGATTCTTCTTGAACTCTTAATAGTGTCCGGACGATTTGCCATTACGTCCGGACGGATGCAATCTTGAATAGTTTGAAGTTTCTAGACACTGATGGGCGTCCGAACGGAAAGTTCTCATCGTCCAGATGGATGTTACTAACTGAAGACCGTCCGGAAGGGGACACCACATCGTCTGGACAATTACTTGGGATCCGACTTCTCTGAGTTGGAATCTGCACATAATCTTCTTTGAACACTGAAATAGCCTTCATTAAGCTTGTGGCACTTGCAACTTGTCATAATATGACTCTTTCCACATCAGAGAAATAAACTTTGAATATCTGAAGACTCTGAAATATACGGCATCCCTGTGAAAGCAGCAACGTTACATAATAATGATTTTGTCAACAGAATGCTGCCAAAAACTAACAATCTTGATCTTCACACCTCAGCTGGGCATTGGACTTCACCAGGGTATGTTTGCTTATGAGGTCCTGAATTTTCATCTTGGGCTCTCCAGAAACATCTATGCAAGACTGTAGAATGATCTAAGTGATCAAGCAGCCGAATGGAAGACTGGTATTATTCTCATCTCGGGCCTCTAGCATAACATCAAGAATATGCTTACACAAGCAGAAAGGCAATCTTAGACAGATTGCATACAAGAACTAAGCCCTTTTCAGAACTAGATCACTTCTCCTAACAGTAGGCCAGAGGTTGTGCTGGACAATCTTCGTAATCAGATGGTGCGGGGGAGACAAAGCACCGATTTTGATAGTACTAGCTCGCTCCTCGCCCTATGAAACAGCATGAAAGAACTCCCGAAGATCATCCAAGGAGGGAGCAACCACGACCTCATTAAAAGGGCTGGCTGAAATCTGAAGCACTGGCACCCCAATGATCTGGCTGATGATTTGAGAATCAACCATAATAACATGCCCCTCAATAGTAGACTGAAGAACAATGCCACTGTCCTCATTCTGCACAACCTCTAGATGAGTATAGAACTCTTTGACCAGTCTGGTGAGTATGATGCAGGCGCAATTGTGGAGGTAGCCCCAGTTATATGTCTGAAGAATCTCACTGATAACATCCAGGAGAGCTTCCAAAATATCAGCCCTGACTACATTCCGTTCTGGAATGACCGGTCTGTTGCTAATTTTGGCTCTGGAAGCTGCAATGCCTTCGTCTGTCCTCTGTCGGACTCTACGCTGAGAGTTGCTGACAGACATGATTCTGTAAAGAATAACCACAAATATTTGCCGAAAATAACCTTAAATATATTAGGCAAAAAAAAACCTAGCATTATAACAATCGTAAAATGGACTTCACAAAAATCACAAACAAGCAAAATAATCCAACACAGTCTAATTAAATGCCATAACAAATAACCCAACTCAGCAACGTATATCACAAAACAAATATGCAGACTTTATCTCAAGAATATTCCATAAAAATATCTTATCAATTAAAATAATTGAAAAGAAGATAAAGTATAAAGCAACATACCTAGAAATGAGATAAAGGGCAAAAATAAGCCGAGAATATGCGAGAAACTATGAGAAAATCGCAACAAAACGACAAAAAACAAGATAAGAGAGAAATGGGGTGCGGCGGCTAGGGGAGAAAACGATACTTAACCCTGTACAGTACCCGTCCAGACACATCACTAACTCCTTTAGACGAGGGATGCCATATAGGCATTCGGCAGAACCGTGCGCGTCTGGACATTTTACCTAACCGTCCGGCCGTCTGAGCCACACCCATCCGGACGCAAGAGGAGATCGTCCGGACACTTCACACTGAAAAACAGAAAACTGAAGGAAAGTTTGCAGAAAAATTATTTACCCTAGAGTTAGCTTCAGAACATGCATGTATAATCAACTGATATAGCAGTCAGATAACATCTCAAAAATACGTAGAGATATAAAAGAGAGTTAAGAGTTCAATTAGTACAAAAATTTCTTCTAGATAGAAATTTTAAATAGATTCCTCAACTCATGCAATGCGTGTGTGTGTGAAGACTTTCTCAATAAGGTTTGAAGTTCACTGATATCACTTAAAGCAACTAAATCTTCTAAACAAGAGAGAAAATTAATGAAGATCAGTCAAAAGTCAAACTTTATTATACTAGGGCCTAGCAACCCTCATCTGACACATTCTCCCTAAGATGCAACACATTTCTTTTATGTACTATGGTCAAATTGACCAACTCGCTAGTTAAACCTATAACCTAAAAATTCTAGCATTCTCTCTAGGTTGCAGCACCAAGTGATAAAAAGCATTCAAAAAATCAGTAAATATGGATATTTAAAAAGATCTACTGCTTATTGTGCTATAAATCTATTCTTGAACTTGTCCCTAAAGAAACGCACGGCTCTGTTGAATGCTTATGTGGCATCCCAAGTCTGGATGGGTTAGTGATGCGTCTGGATGGGTACTCTACAGGGTTAAATATCGCATTTCAGCCTTAGTTGTCGCACCCCATTTCATTTTTCTCTTGATTTTTGTCGTTTTGTTGAGGTTTTCTTGTAGTTTCTCGCAAATTCTTGGCTTATTTTGTCCTTTTATGTCCTTTATCTCATTTCCAGGTATGTTGCCCCATCCTTTAACTGCTTTTCAGTTATTTTCACTGTTTAGGTATTTTTGTGGAATATTCTTGAGATAAAGACTGCATATTTATATTTATGATATCTGCTGCTGAGTTTGGATTATCTGTTATGGCATTTATTTGGACTGTGTTGGATATAATGCTTGTTTGTAATTTTTGGGAAGTCCAGTTTACCGCCGTTATAATGCCAATTTTTTTTTGGACTAACAAAACCTAATATCTTTGGTGTTATTCTTGGCAAAAAAAATTTGGTTATTCTTTGCAGAATCATGTTTGCCAGCAGCTCTACGCGCAGAGTCCGATAGAGGACAGAGGAAGGCAATGTTGCTTCTAGAGCCAAAAAATTGCCAACAGGCCGGTCATTCCAGAACGGAATGTAGTTAAGGCTGATCTTATGGTAGCTCCCCTTAACATTATCAGTGAGATTATTCAGAAATATAACTGGGGCTACCTCCACAATTGCGCCTGCATCGTACTCACCAGACTGATCAGAGAGTTCTATACTCATCTGGAGGTTGTGCATGATAAGGACAGTGGCATTGTCCTTCAGTCTACAGTTGAGGGGCATGTGATTCTGGTTGATCCTCTGGTCATCAGCTAGATCATTGGGGCACCAGTGCTTCAGATTTCAGCCAGCCCTTTTAATGAGGTCTTGGTGGCTCCTGTTGTGCAAATATCTACCTGAATAAATAGATAAATATTTGTACGTTTTACTCGCAAGTGCACAAGATCAAAACGATAGTATAGTAGGCAAATACGAGATCATTCCCACGAGGATTGGTAAATTATGCTTAAAAAGAATTCCTTAATAATTGAGACGAGTGAAAAGCAATAAAAATATTAATCAGATCAAATAAGAGAAGAGATAAAAATATTGAAGAAATATAATATGAAATAAGGTAGGGCTTCGATATCCACCGCTAATCATACTCAATTAAGATTCACAATGCCAATGCTACCATCATAACTTGATACTTAATGCTTACCAGCCACAAGGGAATGGTATCTTCTCCTAAAGCTATTGATTTCCCTGAGCAACGAGTTAGGCATGGTATCTACTCTAACTCTTTTCTTCATTGAAGGATTTAGCATGGTATCTACTAAGTTGTTCTTCAAGAAAGCATAAATTTATGGAAATCGGTAAACACACTCAGATTGGAACATGGTGTCTATTCCAGTTGTCTTTATGTTGATTAATCCAAGAACCTGTGATGGGGTTCTTTTGTTACTTTATTATGCCCAGGACTCGGTCATCCAAATTGACATAAATAACAAATCCATACCACATCCATATGATGATCAAGCATAAACATGAGAGGAATTCAAGAAAATAGGAAATAATCAAGTTAAGCATCAATATATGAATTGTAGCAAAGACGCCAATTGAAAACCTTAACGAGACATAATTAGGGCTTCAATCGAGCCCTAACTAAAGTATTAGTTACAACTAATATAAACTAAAATTATATACATACAGAAAATAAATAAATAAATAAATAAAATAAAAATTAGGAAGAACCTCCTTCTTGATGTAGCCTTTAATTCTTCCTCAAAGCTTGTGTGTCTTTCTTCAAAGGCTAGAGGCCTATTTATAGGGATTAGAGAAGCTTTAGAAGCTCTATAATTCCTATTACAATTCTAAGTAGGTTTTCTAGTCCAAAAAGAATAATTACAAGTCTTCTCATTTTCTGAAATTTCCATCCAAGTAGGAAAAGGATTCTAAAATCCGTACAGATTTGCGGTCTTTTATTGCGGGGCCATTTGGGCATGGTAAACATCCGAATTAGGAAAAATATATTTCTGACATATTTGTTTCCTTTCTTATTAGATTTCCAACTCCACCAATTTTGTTGCAATCTGATACTTGAGTTGAAAGTTATGATTAAATTACTGAGACATGCTCATTCTGGATTCTTTCCAAAAATAACGAATTTTTGCCAACTTCTCTTTCCTTAAATTCAAAATTGATTTGGAATTGAATCCATCCAAAAGTGAGTTTGCTGACTTCATTATAATCTTGGAATTTGATCGATTTTTCTTCTAAAACCTGTAAAATACAAGAAAACACAAAAATAACACAAAACATCAAATTATAACAAAACTAAGAGCTTAACATATGTAAATTAAGGGGCTTGAATGTGTAACATTCAGCACTTATCAGCTCCCTCTTTGGATGATCTTAGGGAGTTCTTTCATGTTGTTCCACAAGGCGAGGAGCGAGCTACTACTATCAGAATCGATGCTTTTTCTCCCCCGTACCGCCTACTGTTAGGTGGAGTGATCTGATCCTGAAGAGAGCTCAGTTCCTGTATGCCATCATTATGAGATTGCCATTCTGCTTGTGCGAGCATATTCTTAATATCATGCTGGAAGCTCGAGATAAGAATACTGCAGGTCTTCCTTTCAGCCGCTTGATTACGCAGATTATTATGTAGTATGGTATAAGTATCTCTGGAGAGCCCAAAATGAAGATACATGAACCCCTCAGCAATCAAACAGTGATGAAGTCAAATTCCCAGCCGAGGCATGAAGGCCAAGATGAAGCTCCTCAGCCTCCTCCTATACATATTGAGATGTCTACTGTAGCATCTTCTTCATAGACTGCTCCTCCACCTCCCCAGTCTGATGCGGTGTTGACCCAGATTCTAGCCTCTCTAGAGTCATTGCACGAAGGTATGAGCTCGATGCAGCGGGTGGTTCATTCTATTGACCTCCGTGTGGAGCAGTATCAGCTGGATATTCAGGAGTGTCTCCAGCACCATCATTTGGCTTGTGATGAAGAGGACCATCCTACCCTGGCTAAGGAGGATTGATTTCTTTTTGGTGCTTTGGTTATTTATCTCAAGACAATATGTTTTATTCTGTTTTTGGATTTTTGTAAAACTTTATAACTCTTGGATTTATTTACTCTGTTTACCCTTGTCCTGCTGAGACATTAAAGAGGAGTAATTTTATTTGCTGGTTTTTTTCTTACTCTATTTTACCCTTTGTCCTTTTGAGACAAAAAGGGGGAGTATTTTTTTTTTAGTTGGGCTAGGATTGTATTTTTAACTGGTTAAGTGATTTTGGTCCCAAAATGGCCAAATGGGGAGTTTGTTAGTTTGTGATTGGCTGCATTCTGTTGGACAAAATCACTTCTATGTAATGTTGCTTATTAATAAAGGATACTGTTATATTCAGAGTCTACACTTCAGTTATGTGCTTCAAGAAGACTCTGTGCAGAATTCAAGATAATGAAGCTCAAGTCCCTTGCATCCGTCCAAATGACGTGGTATTCCATCCCGACGCTCCTCAGTCAAGAAACATCCGTCCGAGCAACGAGATCTTTCCGTCCAAACTCCCATCTCTGTCCAGAAGCTTCGAACTGTTCCAGGTTGCATTTGTTCGAACGTCTCAGCAACACGTCCGAACGTCTTTCAGTGTTCGACAAGAAAAATGATTTCCTTTCCAAACACAAATATGGGAAGACAGCTGCAAGTATCCAAACAACGTAGTTATTTCGTCCGGACGCTTTCCTTGATAAGGCAAGATGTGTAGAAGATGTGCAATCGTCCGGATGTTTGTCTACACTGTCCAGATGCTCAGACTTTATTATTTAATTGCGTGTAGCAGAAGTACAACCGTCTGGAACCTAGGGCAACACCATCCAGATGCGGCTCTATTCAGGAAAGAATTTTAGCGAATTTGGATAGCCGGTTTCACAGTTGTCCGTCCGAACGCCCTTAGCTACTGTTCGGACGCCGCCTAGAGAAAATCGATTCAAACTTGATTTAGGTCTTATGTAGCCTATAAATAAAGGCCTCTAGGCATGTAATTTATAAGGATTCAGTGTTGAATTCTATAGTGTTTAGAGAGTATATTTTAGGAGTTGTTGTGCTGATCTAGTTACTCTTAAGCCATTTCCGAAGTGCTGTTGCTGTGTTTGTGTAAAGTCTATTTTAGGGAGGAGCCATAAGGTAAAGGATTCCATTGAAGACCCCTTCAAGTAAGTGACTTGGTTGGGAGGCGTTCATGTTGGGTTACACATCAGAGTTCAAGGTACGACCATTGTGAAAATAAATATTGACTTCTAAAAGAACCAAGTGTGTGTTTGTGTGCAACAAAATATCTTAAATGCGGAATTTAAAGAAGACAAGATATTTGTTGACGAAGTGGAAACTCTGTGAAGAGAAAAACCACTCCGGGGCAGCCAAACCCAGGAAATCCACTATCCAAAGACAAAGCAAGTTACAAAGCACTCGTACTCACAAAACCCATTGCAGTAGTCATACCTTTAACTATAACACGAAGCTAATATTGAACACTTCCCAACCAAGTCTTCTACTTGAAGGGGTCTTTGATGGAATCCTTTACCGTAGGGCCAACCCCTAAGATAAACTTCACACGAACAAGGAGCACACACCGGCAATGGCTAGAGAGCTAGCGGATCTTCGATTCTCCCTAAACTCCCTCTCTAAGCACTATGGAATTCGCTACAGAATTTATCATATTTACAAGCCTAGAGCCCTCTATTTATAGGCTTACAGAAAACCTAAATCTGCTTAAATTTGAACTCTGGCTATCGAGAGTCCGGACGGAAGTTAGCCTCGTCCGGACGGTCTTCTGCGACCGTCTTCCAGAATAGCGCAATTCTTTCCATAACAAGTCCATGTCCGGACGACTTGGCCGAGCGTCCGGACGGTCTTCGCTATAACTCATTTCCGCGCTCGAAAAGGAAGTCCAGAATATTCTGAAATGCTGGATAGCGTCCGGACGTGTTGCCACATCATCCGGATGTCTTGGAGAGACTTTCCAAACAGTGTCGACTGAAATCCAACTTCGTGTAGAGATTGGAGAAGCTTGACCTAGCGTCCGGAAGCTGTTGCTCTGACGTCCAGCCGTCTTCAACCCTGAGCTTCTAGACACTGCAGGGCATCCGAACGCCTTCAAAGGCCTGTCTGAACGATTGCACAAGAACCGGTTGTTTTGACTTGGAAACTGCATAGAATCTTCATGGACATCTTCTAGAAACTTGTGATCGGTCACATGACTTGAAATGAACACTGTCCATATTACATGAAGCCTCTGAATAGAAACCGATCATCTTGTTTAAATAGCAACCATTACATAAAGTGTTTTTGTCAACTAGAATGTTGCCAATATAAAATACTAATACACTGCATAAGGGTATGTGAATACTACTGCTTTGTAACTAGCTTTGTCTTCTGCATAGTGGATATCCTGGTTTTGGCTGCCCCGGAGTGGTTTTTCTCTTAATTAAGTTTCCACTTCGTAAACAAAATATTTGTGTCATTTAAATTTCGCTTTTACAATATTTTTTTATACGTTACACACACACACGTTAACTTAGAAGTCACTTTATTTTTCAGATTTATTTTTCACTTTGGCCCATGTTTTATTAAATAAAACAATCCATCATAAATAAATACATAACAGAGGCTCATAGTAACTGGTTAATTTACATCAGCTCAAAGAGGGACCTAAAGGAAAAAATACAATTAGTTTTAAATAGATCTGTGACAATTTTACATGACCCTATTTAATCACAATTGATTTTACTAAACAAATGTGACTGCACTCTAATATGTATTTTCAAATTAATGAATCAATCCCCGCGACATACTTATTTATTACATATTACCCCTTTATGAAATCATTCCATAGTCGAACCAAAGACTTAGTTCACTACCTGTTTTCCTTGATACTCCTGATTTAATTACATGATATATCAATTTTGTACCTTGTGAGTTTTTCTTCTCACCTTGCACAAAATAAAGTTTCAACAAATATCACCGAAACACTCAAGCTCGATCTTTAGGATAATCAACCTCATTAAATCTACATCAAGGAAAATATTCGTTATCGCTTTGTTCCATGACAAAGGATTTGGATTCCTTCTTGAAGAAGGTGTTCCCACAATGCTGCATGCGATTACCAAACACATAGAAGTGTTGACCAGTGATTTTATCTCATTCTTATACATCAAAGTGGCCTACACTTCACATCTGAGCTCACAATCTTCTCAGGATTTAGAGTAGCTGTTATAAGTCATCGTGCACATATATCATTCTTAATCACAGTGTCGAAAGAGCATCACTCACGTAGTCCGTTCGGTGAATGGCACTACCTTGCATTTACACCAACAGATCAACCCGAAGCCCTTCATACTTCTCCTAATCAAGATAAATCGCCAAGGTTGACATGTTATAGTCTAGATGGATTTCCCAGTTCCATTTACGTCTACAAACATCTTTTATAAATTACAAGGACCCATGACTATAATCTTCTATGTGATAATATCATTACTCACACCTTAGTCAAATACAATATAACTTAGGGACCTTATATATATATATATATATATATAGAGAGAGAGAGAGATATATATGTCCAATGTTCAATATTATACAATTTATAAAAAAACAACTTAATGCAATTTGAGTTTTGGACACCAGTTCCAACAAAGTCAAGAACACGAAGAACACATTCTTTACCATTTAACATGCAAGGAGCATCTCAACCAAAATCGAATGGCCTAAAAGCCTAGGAGATGATGAATTCGTTTGTAAATACCCTAAACATGTTAGTAATTAATCTAGACTTGTTTATCTTAAAGAAATTTTTTCTAGGATCGGTATTCCGCTGCACTTACTTTATTTAGCGCATCATCCCCAACAACTTCATCAACCAATTTGGTTTTGACAAACCACCATGCTAAACTTCAAAGACAAATCATTTAGAATCATGAACGAATTAAAAATGGTGTTCTTAACAGAATAAACGGTAAAACTAATCCCGTACGACATTCTAACGATCCAAACACCCAACAACACACCCTCATAGGAATTGACCTAAGGAAAATAATCATGCCATACGTTCGAACGAGAAAAAGAAACGATTCTCTCACCTTGCGGGGCTTTGAAACTTCCAAACAATCATTTGGAATGACAAATTCGTCTCTTTATTCCTTCTCTAAAATCCCGACACTCAGACAAATTTTAGAGGCCTATAAAAACATGTAGGAGGCTAGGTTGAGTTAAGAATGAATTTATAGGCTTACATAGTCGTTTGGAGGCTTCAAAACCTTGAAAATTGCATGACATCGCATAGGGATCGATCTTGGAGTCCTGGGGATTGATCCTCCTCAGGGGGTATCGATCCCCCATGCCAAAAACTATCTCGGGGGTTCTTCTGGGTTTAAGAATTCATCCCGTTAAGACCAAACTTGATTCTCAGTAACCCTAAGGTCCAAATTACTTGATCTTTTAGCCCTAGTTTAGACCAGGGTTTTACAGTCCTAGTAACTCTTTAACTTATTTCCTTAATAAATAAGTTCAGAAAAGTTACAGTAATACTCCTAGTTAATTACCAGTTAATTAATTTTGGGGGTATTACTGTTGGTATCAGATCATTTTGGCTCTACAAATTATTGGATTTAGCCAAGATAGCCTTAGAAAAATGATTATACTAGAGCATAGGACAATTAGTTAGAGGTAGAGTCTTAGTTAGGGTAAGTCGGTTGTTTGTAGCATAAGTTTTTAAAGCCGGTAATGACTCTGCTATTTTTCAATAATTCTATTACCCCGTAGAAACATAGCGACTAATGTGAACACGTGTGAGCTGGGAGGGAGGTGAGGACGCCCACCCGCATGAGCAGATACTGTGGAGGTCCCGATTAATTAGACAATCAACTATGATGAGGCTCAGCTCTTGGCCACAGTTTCCTCATTGGTGGAAGCTATGTCCAATGCTCATGTGTCTAGGCCTCGTGTTGGGGAGGGTTGTTTGTTTCGAGAATTCTGGAACCATCATTTTCCTCCTTTAGATGGTACTGGAGGGTACCTCGGCATGGAGAATTGGCTCAAAGATATTGAGGAGCTTCTGGAGGCTACCAACTATACGAAGGAGAATAAGGTGATTTACACCGTCTACAAGCTTTATAGAGAAGCCAAGAGGTGATAGCAGGCAAGGAAAGGACTACTCTCAATGGAGTTGGGAGTTGGACAAGCAATTTCTTGGGCCTCTTTCAAGGAGGAGTTCAATGACCACTTCTTCCCTAAGGTGGTACAAGAGGTGAAGGCCAAGGAGTTTATAGATCTTGTCCAGGGTGGTATGATTGTAGCTAGGTACACTGCGAAATTCATGCAGCTATCATAGTTTGCTGTGTACTTCATCCCGGATGAGGAGAAGGCAAAGAAGTTCGAGAGAGGTTTGAATCCTCACATTAGGACCCATATGGCTTGCTTTGAGATCAAGAATTTCTTGTAACTGGTAAACCGAACTTCCTTATTTGAAGAAAGCCTGAAGGAGATTGCAGCGGAAATGGCAGAAAAGAGGAGAGAGGATGTATGGCCAAGGGGCGCCATTAGAAGGATCGGGTGTGGTCAAGAGGATAGCAACATGAGGCTACTAGACCCAGGGACGCCTAATACCTACTTCATCCGTACCCCAGCAGCATCAACAGCAGAACCAATCACCGCCATCGTGCCTATAGTGTTGTTGGGGATAAAATTAACCCCGAAGACACGTGGATTCTGATCTTGGAATATCTCGGTGTTACGTCTCGGATATTTGTTAAAAAGCAGTAGAAGAGGTTGTTTAGGTATAATGACGCCTCGGTCTTATAGAACCCAGTTACGGCAATGAATATACCGAGACCTCCAAGTTTAATCGGAGCGAACATGTCTCGGATATTTACGCCTCGGAGATTTGACAGAAACTACTCGAAAGTTTGAATTACAACCTGATATTGAAGATTGCCTTGGATTGATAACACCCCGGAATGATGACACCTCGGATAATATCATCTCGGCATAAGAACATCTCGGATATCCCACAACCCTTCTATGGTGCGGCAATATCTCGAGATCTCCTAGTCGGAGCGAACATGTCTCGGATATTATCACCTCAGGAGTTGGTCGAAGTGCACCGCAGTAGTCTTAGAATTTGATAAGGCCAGTATCCCAGAAGATCAGGGATAAGCCTCTATTCCATAATTAATGGGATAAGGTAGTTAATGACACAGAATTAAGATTAAAGAGGTACGAATGCAATTCAACTTGAACTCTGAAGTCTCATTCGAATTCCATGAAGATAAGGTTAGGTTTCAACCAGATTGGAACTCAAACTCCTAATTTAACCAGACTAGGACTCAAACCCCTAATTCAACTGGGCTTCAAGGATTCTAGTAAGACTACAACTACCGACCTATAAATAAGGCCATCGCACCAGGTATGAGCAAGCATTCTTTGAACTTGTGAAGTTATAAACACTCTCCAGAAAATTGATTTGAACTGACTTAGGCATCGGAGTGGGCGTAGTCGGCACCCCCGACTTTGTTTGTTATCTTGCAAGAATCAAGTTTGCAGTTCAAAATCAGGCAGCGAATCACTAGGCGACATGTCACCATACCGGAAATTGTACCAACAGTTTGGTGCCGTCTGTGGGAACGATAAGTTGTTCTTATGAAAATCAAATCCATGATGGTGACTACGAGGCGTTCAAATCCGGTTCAAAACGAAACCCAAGAAGAGATGCGACCTACCAATCGGGATGATATCCGCGGAGAAGCAGAATCTGCTGGTCCAGAGGCCAGAATAACCCAACTAAGTCAACAGTTGGCCCAGGCATAGAAGAATGTGGAGGATTTGCTGGCTCAGAATGCTTTGCTCACAGCTGCTCAAACTCCGCCACCATTCAATCACGAGGCGGTTGAAGGAACAAATCCTGATGGAAACCCCGAAGGGCCAGGGGAGAAAGCCGTGCCACGAAACGAGGACCATGTGGTGCCCATCAATCCGGTTCCACCTACAGACTCCGAAAAAAGGCTGCAGAAGATGGTCCTAGACTTGGGCGCAAAGTACGATGCACTATCGAGAACTATTGATCAGAAACGTGATGGGAAGGAGTCTCTCATTGACAACCTTTTTCAGCACCAGGAGTCAATATTTACCGAAGAAGTATCCAACTTCGACCTGCCCGGAAGGTTTAAGGTACCTGATATCCCTGTTTTTTCAGGTAGTGAAGATCAGGTGGAGCATTTGGATAATTTTCGATCTCACGTATCCTTGCACAAGACACCTGACGCTGTGGCGTGCCGAGCTTTTCCTCTCACCTTGTTAGGAAAGTCCCGAGACTGGCTCAAAAATCTTCCCCCAAGGTCGATTGATAGTTTCGACGCTCTTGGAAGGAAATTCCTGGCCCAGTTCGTGTCCGGAAGAGCTAGAAGAAAACCCAGAGGGTACCTACTCTCTGTGCGGCAGGGACCGAACGAGTCTTTAAAAGACTATTTATTGAGATTCAACCAGGAAAAGCTGGAGACAGAAAGTGCACCAAACGACTTCATTTACGGTGCAATTTTCCAAGGGTTGAAGAAAGACGGACCGCTAATGGCGGACTTGGCGTTGAAACCATCGAAGGACCTTCATACCTTTATGGTAAAGATGGACAGGTACATTAATCAGGAGGAAACACTCCGAGCCCTTCTCGATAATTCCCAGCAGCAACAACAGCCTTCCACCGAGAAGCCCAAGAAGAAGAAGAATCCCGAGCCCATACAGGACGCCGGTCCCGGAGAGTTCAAGAAGGCGAAGAGGAATTTCGGAGATTATAAGTGGACTCCATTAAATGCCTCTCTCACCGAGGTGCTTATGGAACTCAGAAAAGATCTGAATTACCAAAGGCCGAGACCCATTCCAGGAGATCCACCTCCACGCTTGGCTCACAAATATTGAGCCTTCCATGACTCATATGGTCACCTGACCGTGCAGTGTGTGTCACTGAGGCAGTTGATTGAGAAGTTCATTGAGAACGGGAAACTAGTCTGATTTCTCGTCAACGAGAGAAATCAACAGGAGTGGGACCAATACCGACGACCAAGGAGAGAAGAAGATCGGAATGAAAGAAGAAACTATCAACCGAGACAAGAAGAAAGAAGAGGAAGAAGCAGAGAGCCAGCCCTTCGGCCTCGGAGGGACGAAAGAAGAAGCAGGAGCAGAGCTCGCGTGGAGCAGCAAGGAAACCTTCCAATCATCCACACCATCTCGGGAGGATTTGGAGGAGGAGGCGAGTTCAATTCGGCTCGGAAGGCGTATGCCAGGCAGCTGGATGATTTCGAGGTATATTCGGTCCAAAAGCCCCCAAAGTCTCGGAAATATAACCCTCTGGTTATAGGGTTCTCGGATGATGATTATGCTGGAGTCTCACTTCCGCACACAGATGCCCTTGTGGTTACCCTAACAATAGCAAATTATCAGACTCGACGGATCCTCGTTGATACAGGGAGCTCGGCTGATATTCTGTTCAAGTCAGCCTTTGATCACATGGGAGTTCCACGAGAAAAGGTGGTCCCGGTCTCATGCCAATTACAGGGTTTCGCTGGAGAAAAGGTGATGCCTCTCGGTTCTATTGATCTCCCTATGACGGCAGGGACTTATCCGAGGCAAAAGGTCATCATGGTGAAATTCTTGATTGTTGACAGAGTCTCGGCCTACAATGCCATTTTCGGAAGGACAGCTTTCAACGACTTAAAAGCTGTGACCTCAACACCGCATCTCAGTATGAAGTTCCCAACAGAAGAAGGAGTTGGAGTGGTTAAGGGAGACCAGAAGAAGGCTAGGCGTTGTTAAAAATTTATCCTTGAAAGACACCCCGAGGCAGCACAATCTGGGTGAGAAAACTAAAGAGGACGGGAAATAGCCGTCACCGTTGGGGGAGCCTGTGGAAGACTTGGAGGAAATCAAAATAGATGACTCGGGAAAGAAGATCTAGTGGGGTTCTTAAGGTGCAACAGTGATATATTCGCCTGGAGCCATAAAGATATGCCAGGGATTGATCCCTCGGTCATTGTCCATAAGCTAAATATGGACCCAAATCATCGGCCTGTGAAACAAAGAAGAAGGACTTTTGCCGCCGAACGAAATAAAGCTGTTGCAGAAGAGGTAAGGAAGTTATTGAAAGCCGAATTTATCCGAGAGGTAGATTATCCCGAGTGGTTGGCCAACGTGGTGCTGGTAAAGAAGTCTAATGGCAAGTGGAGGATGTGCGTAGATTTCACTGACTTGAATAAGGCATGCCTGAAGGATAGCTTTCCCTTGCCTCGGATAGATTTGCTGGTCGACTCAACGTCCGGACACGAGCTCTTAAGCTTTATGGATGCCTTCTCGGGATACAATCAGATCTACATGGAAGAAGCAAACCAAGAAAAAACTGCTTTCATCACAGACCGAGGACTTTACTGCTATAAGATTATGCCCTTCGGTTTGAAGAATGCGGGTGCCACGTATCAGCGTCTGGTAAACCGGATGTTTCGGAATCAAATTGGCAGAAACGTTGAAGTATACGTAGATGACTTGCTGGTTAAAAGTATTCGGGCAACAAAACACATAGAAGACCTCCGAGAGACTTTTCGGACTCTAAGAAAATACAACATGAAGCTTAACCCTATGAAGTGTGCCTTCGGAGTTCCTTCAAGCAAATTTCTAGGGTTCATGGTGTCACAGAGGGGCATTGAAGTGAACCCAGAGAAGGTCAGGGCTGTCCTTGAGATGGAAGCCCCGAGAACAACAAAACAACTCCAACGACTGACAGGAAGGATTGCGGCCCTGAATCGTTTCATATCACGATCAACAGATAAGTGCCTTCCCTTTTTTAAAATTTTGAGAAAGGCATTTATGTGGAGTGAGGAGTGTGAGGAAGCTTTCGGGAAGCTGAAGGAATACTTAACAAAGCCTCCATTGTTGAGCCGCCCGACCGAAGGAGAGATACTCTATCTCTATCTGGCAGTATCCCCCTCAGCTGTAAGCTCGGCGTTAGTCCGAGAAGATTCAGGAATTCAAAAACCCATTTACTTTACGAGTAAAGCCTTACATGGAGCGGAAGAAAGGTATCCCCGGATCGAAAAAGTTGGCGTTTGCTTTGATTATCTCAGCCAGGAGGTTGAGGCCCTACTTTCAGGCTCATGCTATTAGAGTCTTGACCGAGTATCCGATGAAGAAGGTTCTGCAAAAACCTGACCTCTCGGGAAGATTAGTCAACTGGGCGATGGAACTCGGGCAATTTGATATCGAGTTTCATCCTCGGACGGCCATCAAGGAACAGGTTTTGGCAGATTTCCTGGTGGAATTTTGCAACATTCCTGAAGCGGAAGAACTTCCTAAAGAATTAACCTGGGTTGTTTTTGTAGATGGCTCTTCAACACAGGGGAGAAGCGGAGTAGGTGTCCTCCTCAAGAATCCTGAAGGTCAAGAGTTCGATTTTGTTGTAAAGCTAGACTTTGTCACAACAAACAATGAAGCTGAATACGAAGCGGTGATAGCGGGCTTGGCATTATCCCGAGAGATGGGAGCAACTAATGTTGAAATCCGAAGTGATTCTCAAGTGGTGGTGGGCCAAGTCCAAGGACAGTTCGGAGCACAAGAAGACCGAATGGCCAAATATTTGGAAGAGGTGCGCCGATTCCAATCTTATTTCGAAAGGGTTGTTATCACAAAGATACCTCGGGAAGAAAATATCCGAGCCGATGAGTTCTCGAAGATCGCATCAGGAACAGATGAAGAGATTGAGGCATCTGGAAGGCAGATTATTGTTTTGACCGAACCGTCAATAAGAACGAGGGCTAACGTTTTTGAAGCAGATCTAACACTGGAGGAACCAGAATGGGCGATAGAGATTATTCAGTTCCTCAGAAACGGGTTGCTGCTCGAAGACAAGGTTGGGGCTCAGAGGGTTAAGATACAAGCAACACGGTTTTGCCTCCTCGGAGAAGTACTGTACAAAAGAGGATACTCCGAACCCATGCTTAAATGCCTCTCTAAGACCGAAGCGAATTATGTTCTTAGAGAAATCCATGAAGGTGTGTGCGGAGACCACTCAGGAGGAAGGATGCTGGGGCAAAAAACCATCCGAGCAGGTTATTATTGGCCTACGATCAAAAAGGATTCGGCTCTTCTCGTCAAGGCCTGTGACAAATGCCAGAGGTTTTCAAGAATTATGAAAGCAAGTCCCGATAAGCTTAATCCCCTCACTTCTCCATGGCCATTTGCGAAATGGGGGGTGGATGTAGTCGGCTCAATGTCGGTAGGGAAGGGAGGACGGAAGTTCTTAGTTGTGGTTGTAGACTATTTTACTAAATGGGCGGAAGCAGAAGCATTAGCAGCTATAACCACAACAAATATCACAAGTTTCCTCTGGAAGTCGGTGGTGTGCCGGTTCGGGATTCCTCATGCTTTTGTTACGGATAATGGGAAGCAGTTTGACTATGAACCATTTCGGAAGTGGTGTTCAAAACTCCGTATCAGAAACTATTATGCCTCGGTACTTTACCCAAAGGCAAATGGTCAGGTAGAGGCGACGAATAAGACACTGGTGAAAACTTTGAAGAAAAAGCTTGATAAGAAGAAAGGAGCATGGGTTGAATATGTTCCAGAAGTGTTGTGGTCGTACCGAACCACAAGAAGAACTCCAACAGGCGAGACACCATTCTCACTTACGTATGGAGCCGAGGCAGTGATACCAGTCGAAGTAGGATCTCCAAGCTTTCGTGTAGCATACTACAATCCAGGGCTTAACGATGAAAAGGCCAAGGTATACCTAGATCTTTTGCAGGAGAAAAGAGACGACGCTCAAGTCACATGGGCAGCATATCAGAATCGAACAGCTCGGTATTTCAACAAACAAGTGGTCCCCAGGAAGTTCCAACTCAGAGATTGGGTACTCAGGAAGGTGAGCTTAATGACGAAAGATCCGACGGAAGGTAAAATGGGACCCAAATGGGAAGGCCCCTATAAGGTAGTAGGATGCCATCAGAAAGGGGCTTACCGTCTGATGACCGAGACAGGGAAGATACTCCCGAGATCATGGAACGCCGAGCACTTGAAGAAATATTACATGTAATTCTTTGTTTTTCTCAACAATTTTATATTCAATAAAGAAGATTCATCTCCAATTTATATCAACAATTATAAAAGTCTAAGAATTAGCCCGACTCCCCCCCTCGAACGACTCAAAAGAGTTATGGGGGACACTTAGAAAAGAATCTGCTTGCATCTCTTCCTCGGATAACCCGAGAGGGTCATGGAAAGGATGCAATGGTGGCGAAACCCCTCGGTTAGGGGTTATTAACGAAATAACACAAAGAATGTCCGACTCCTTTCCTCAAATGACCCGAAAGGGTTTGGGAAGGATATTAAGGCAAGAAACTTCTCAGTTAGTCCAACACTGAAAGCAAAGAAGAGCAGACAGTCCTCTGGTATCGGTTGATCTTTGCTAAGAATAAAGCAGCAATCCACGGCAGAATGGAAGCACTTCTTCATCAGACTTCTCCAAAGATGATCAAGCTACATCAACGTCCATCTGACTCCTCCCCTCGAACGACTCGAAAGAGTTATGGTGGGGATGCTCAGGAAAGAATCCGCCCGAATCCTTTCCTCGAACAACCCGAAAGGGTCATGGAAAGGATACAAAGGGTTGAAACCTCCCGGTTGGGGGTTTCCGAAGGATGAGGACTAGAATCCGCCCGATTCCTTTCCTCAAACAACCCGAAAGGGTCATGGAAAGGATACAAAGGGTTGAAACCCCTCGGTTGGGGGTTTCCGAAGGATAAGACTAAGGATATCCAGAAAAGAAATATCCACCCGAATCCTTTCCTCGGATAACCCGAAAGGGTCATGGAAAGGATACAAAGGGTTGAAGCCTCCCGGTTCGGGGTTTCCGAAGGATAAGATTATGGATATCCCGATTAGAATCCGCCCGAATCCTTTCCTCGAACAACCCGAAAGGGTCATGGAAAGGATTCAATGGGAAGAAACCCCTCGGTTGGGGGTTTCCGAAGGGATAAAAGATTAAGAATTAGCCCAAATCCTTTCCTCGGACGACCCGAAAGGGTTATGGAAAGGAAACCACGGCAAGATTGAAAGTTTCTGGAAGGACAAGAACCTTCAGGAGAGTTCGGCCCAAGACAAGAAACCTCTCGGCTGGAGGTCTCCAGATGCTATGAACATGGATCATCTAAATTCAAAAATGAGGAAATTGAAAAGTTAAGACTTCAATTCAGCAAATTTATTTCATTGATATATAAACTCTTTTACAGATTACAAAGATTTCAGAAATAAAGAAAAGATTCAGGCCTGAGGACAGCTTTTAGCTTGCAGGATCGTCAAGAGGATCCTCTCGGGGATCCGGTGCGTCGTCACCCCAACTTGGAACGTCTGGCATGAATTCTTTACCGAATTCATCCATTTCTAAGATTGCTTCCTCAGGAAACCCAACCAGTTGTGGCCCAACTGTTTCGGGGTCGAACTTATATTTGGAGTTTGTTACTAAAGTTCGAAAGTTTTTGAAACCCCAATTGCATCCTCGAGCCCAGCTCTGTTCCCGAAGGAACGGCACATAGCTCAGTTGCTTCAGATAGCGCTTCAGTTTTGCTTGGCCCACGTCATATCTAGCCCTAAGCCTAATTAAGAGACTCTCCGAATGATCCTGGGCTTTAACAGCTTTGTTTCTTTCAGCCTCAAGTCTTTCAACTTCGGCCTTCAGCTTGTCCTTTTCTGCCTCAGCATTTAAGGCATTCTTGCACGCTTCGGAGCATTCGTTCTGCACGGCCGACAAGCGAGAGGATAACTAATCTGCACGATCAAGCTCGGTAGAAAGACTTGCAATAGAGAGAGTATACCTCTCATTTGCCTCCATTACTTCCTTCTTCAAACGAGCATTGGCAGAATGCTCCTCGGATATAGTCAAGTCCCGGGCAGCAAGCTCTTCATCTCTAGATTGAAGGAGGGCCTTCAAAGCTGCCACTTCTTTCTCCAAACTCGAGACTTGAGCTTGCACTTCAGGGGCTGGAGCGGTAGGTTGAACCTGACGATTTTCATACCTCTGCCAGAGGGCAATCATCTTCACCAGAAGCTACAAGAGAAAGGACGGCAAACTCTAGATTAAGAACTAAAAATGGGTCTAAATGAAGGCTTGTTCTCGGAAACTCACCTGATAATGAGATATAAGAATGCCTTGCGCAATTTTGTCGGGGGAGGAAACCCCTGCATTTCCTAAGAACCCTTCCGGAATCAGATTTTTTATGGCCTCCATTGGATGACCAATAAGGCCTCGGCCCAAGACCTCAAAGCCCGTGGAAACTCTGGAAGAAGAATTGGGGCCTACAGAGGGAGCGGTTTCCGCACTAGGAGCTGCCTCAAACCCAGAAGGCCTTAATTCAGAAGTGCTGGCCTCGGTATGGGACCTGTCCCTAGCAGAAGCTTTGGGATGCAAATCTGCTTCGGGAGTGCTGGCCTCGGTATGGGACCTGTCCCTAGCAGAAGCTTCGGGATGCAGATCTGCTTCGGGAGTGGTGGCCTCGGCATTAACCCTCAATCCTTCAGGCTCTCCGAGACCAACACCCGGTGTATCCCGAACACCCGCTCGCTTAGAAGTCTCTGGTCGGTATTCCCCCTCTCGGTTGTTCCTGTTTGAGCTTCGTTTGGATCAGGAGCTGTACATGGTTCTTGGGGGGTTTCATGCCCCATTTCACAATCACGACTGGGGGTTGGCGGAGTTTTTGGACGCTCTGATGAAGGAGTCCGAGGAGTGCCTTCTTCCATAAAGCCTTCAATCGAATCTTCATCTCGGAAAGTGTCAACATCCTCATCCCTCTCTTCAATAGATTCACCACCCGAAGGGGCAGACTCTTGCCGTACCTCCTCAGCGTCAGAAGGCCTAACGACCGCCTTACCCCACATCCGCTCAGCCTCTGATATTATTTCGACAAGACGATCTTGGGCACTGAATTTCCGCTTCCTCGCCAGATGTTTCACCCTACGCGTGACTTGCACATTATGGGCCTCAGGTCTCGGTTCATCCCCCTCTTCAAATCTCTCTGGTGCCGGACTAGTTACTGTGGAAGCTCCGACATGAGTCTCCTCAAGAGGAATATCGGGGCCCTGATACGATGCCTCGGAATCGGACTCATCCCTTAAGACAAAAGGGGGCGTAGAACCAGCTTCTTGTGTAGGAGAGACTTCCGGAACGAAACCCCGAAAGCTCGCTGATCCCTCTTCGGTATTGGTTCCAGCCATATACACTCTCGGAGTGGTTCTCTTCACACCCGAGGTAGCCAAGGGGATTTTCTGCTTCTTCCTCAAAGGAACATCCTCAGGGATTTCTTCGGCTCGGCCAGAAGGTCTCTTCTCGATGACAGGCCTCAGAGATGGGGGCGCATCATTTCTTTTCTTGACCGCCCCTCTTTTGGTGATTGTCCTCTTGTCTCTCGGAATATTGTATCCAAGAAGCTGCCTCAAATTCTCCTCGGTCACAAGATTGTCGAAATCAACTTCCTCAAATTTCTCAGCTTTGACCCTAACTGCAGACCAGTCGCTTATCTTCTTAACATCTTCCTGGTCGGATATACTAAGTGAAGGGGTCTCGCTTCGGTCAGGCCGTAACAATTGCCAAGTCCGAGGCATCTTACGGTTCTCGGGCAAAAGAGTACCTTCGGAGCATTCCCATTCCCCAGAAACTCAGAAAAACTGCTGCTCCCAGAACTTGTTGTTTGTTAAACCACTATTGAGTTTGATGAATATAGGGGGGTGACGAACACATAGCTCAATCATTCCCTCTGAAGTCTGCCTTGGTCTATAAATGTTGAAAAACTGCAGAATCTTCATCTCCTTCTTCAGTACGAGTCTCCAAAGGATGTATGAAGAGAACAAATATCTCCAGGCGTTAGGCATGATCTGACTAGGAGCTACCATCAGGAAGAGGACAAAATCCCGAGCAATCTCCGGGAAAGGCAACCGGAGTCCAGCAAGAAACATCCGCTCGAATAAGGTGATGTCGCCGCCGTCGATAAGCCCGAGTGTCAGATGCTTGATAAAACATCCTCACTGTTGGAGGAATGTCATAGTTCAGAAGCAGAACACCCTCATGCCTTTCAAAAAGGGCGGTTTCCACCCTACTCTCCAGGGGAGAAAGGTCTACGTAGCCGTCGGACCTTTTAGTTCGGGCCCGAGATGTAGCAGGAACATTCGAAGCAGCCTTCTTGGGAGCCATTTGAAAAAGAGAAGGAGTAACAGGGGTTTCAGAGAAAGAAAAGAACTTAGGAAGAGGGCGACAATGGAGGTAAAGAAAGAGAATGAGAATATGTCGAAGAATGAATAGTGAAAGTATTCATTAAACATTAAATCCACCCCCACGTGTCCGAAATATCAAAGGGCGCCATCATGTCAATGTCTCCGAAAACTGAAAAGACGCACGTTCGAGATCCAGGAATTAAATGGCACTACCTCAATAATATCGCGGCATGATGATAAAGGACGGCGGTACAGAGCTGACGTCGTTATTGGAAAAAGAAGCGGTAAGATTCAAACATTTAAACTTTTGAAAAGACGCGCCCTTTACAGTAGCAAGTACAGGTTGGCAGGCGACGAATAATTCTCTTATTCCAATTTATTTTTGAAATTAGAGAATTAGGGGGGTAACTATTGGGGATAAAATTAACCCCGAAGACACGTGGATTCTGATCTTGGAATATCTCGGTGTTACGTTTCGGATATTTGTTAAAAAGCAGTAGAAGAGGTTGTTTAGGTATAATGACGGCTCGGTCTTATAGAACCCAGTTACGGCAATGAATATACCGAGACCTCCAAGTTTAATCGGAGCGAACATGTCTCGGATATTTACGCCTCTGAGATTTGACAGAAACTACTCGGAAGTTTGAATTACAACCTGATATTGAAGATTGCCTCGAATTGATAACACCCTAGAATGATGACACCTCGGATAATATCATCTCGGCATAAGAACATCTCGGATATCCCACAACCCTTCTATGGTGCGGCAATATCCCGAGATCTCCTAGTCAGAGCGAACATGTCTCGGATATTATCACATCGGGGGTTGGTCGAAGTGCACCGCAGTAGTCTTAGAATTTGATAAGGCCAGTATCCCAGAAGATCAGGGATAAGCCTCTACTCCATAATTAATGGGATAAGGTAGTTAATGACATGGAATTAAGATTAAAGAGGTACGAATGCAATTCAACTTGAACTCTGAAGTCTCATTCGAATTCCATGAAGATAAGGTTAGGTTTCAACCAGATTGGAACTCAAACTCCTAATTTAACCAGACTAGGACTCAAACCCCTAATTCAACTGGGCTTCAAGGATTCTAGTAAGACTACAACTACCGACCTATAAATAAGTTCATCGCACCAGGTATGAGCAGGCATTCTTTGAACTTGTGAAGTTATAAACACTCTCCAGAAAATTGATTTGAACTGACTTAGGCATCGGAGTGGGCGTAGTCGGCACCCCCGACGAGTTGTTTGTTATCTTGCAGGAATCAAGGTTGCAGTTCAAAATCAAGCAGCGAATCACTAGGCGACACGTCACCATACCGGAAACTGTACCAACAAGTGTAACAAAGTTCATTAGAGACAGTGATAAAGATATGGGGCCGCCATATTTAGTTGACGATCATTGCATGACTGCCAGAACTGATTGGCGGCCACCAAACGGTGTATAAGAGTGGTCACTGCAAAGCACCACTACACAGTGCCACCCCACAATACTTTTTTTTAAAAAAGAAAAAAGAAAAAGGAGTTTAATTTTTTTGAGAAATATTTTGAGTTTTGAGAAAAAATTAATATTTGTTTTGAAAAGTATTTTAACGATGAGACAACATCTAAAAATTCGTCTTGGAACCCAAATATTTAAATAGCTTTTCAGCTTTGGAAAACAAACCAGTTGAGAAGTTAAAGGAGCTTTACCAAACGGGCTCTTTACTTTCCCGAAATAGCGACGGGCTGAATTTTCGGCCCTGTCGAACCCAACAACAAAAGAACGAGAAGAAACACAAAGAATCCTCTCTCTCTCTCTCTCTCTCTCTCTCCCCGGGTTGATCAGTTGCTATCTCTCAAAGAGTTTCGAAGGACCTTCAGCTACAAAATATAAATGATTCAGTAAGTTTCCATTTTAATTTTTCCCTTTATCCCCAAATTGGAGTCCAGCGTTAGCCGAATATTTACAATTTTCAGCTTCTAATTTGAATTGCTATAAGATGTATTCTATTATTCTTTGTGCTTTGTGCTTTGCAATCCATTTTCATGGAAAATGGGATTATTGTATTTAAGTCAATTGGGTTTGGGTTGTATTACTACTTTAATGTAGTCTTTTGTCTATCTTTTTTGGTGCTCTCATTCTTAGTCCTTTGTATCCCATTACATCAGAAATGAAATTGCTTTGAGTTTATATCAACTGGGTTTTCCTCTTTTTGTTGGTTTGGGATACCCAACTTGGGATGCTATTTCAAACTATTTTTCATGGAGTCCCCCGCACTTCACTTCTATAGTTCTATTCAAGTTTGATATGTTTTTGAATGTGGAAGGTTGGACTGTAATAGCCCGAAGTATAATTTTTGAATTTAGAATTTACTTCAGTGCAATATTTGCAGTTTCTGTTTTTAGTCTTAGTGCAAGTCTATTGAGTTCTGAATGAATTGTCCTTGTTTTCGGTTATATGACAATTGGGTTAGTGTTAGATTTTATTATTTTTGTGTTTGCGATCTCTTATATGGTTGTCAATATGACCAAATTTGAGTATGGTAGTGAACTAAAATTATGATGATTATTTTTATGCTATTATATATAGTAGTACAAAAAACAAATTATAAACACAAATCAAGATGCAAATGAAGTATTTTATAACCCAATAGTTATACAACAAAAAGTATATCTATCAAACTTGACAAATGTGTCAAGATTGTTCATCAATCATCAATGGCTAGGGAAAAAAAAATTTAACAAACACTATAAAGCGTAAATCATTCAACTATTAATAAGTTAATGAACCACAGTATTGAAGCAAAATACAAAAATGAAATGAATCAAAATATCCAAATTTAAGGTCAAACCACATACAAAATAAAACAAAATTTTGATTAAAAAAATTGGACCATTTGACAGTGACGTTTGGAGTGGAGGATCAACTGGTAGAGGTGGACTGGTGCTGTGATTGCTATAGCTAAGTGACCAGAAACTGAGATGCTTGGGTTGGCGTATTGACTAGTAGAGGTAGATTTGTGCCATGACTGCTATCATTATGTGACCAACAAGTAGAGAGCCAGAGACAAAGAAGCGTATAAAGGAATATATGAAGTTTCGGTTCTTTCGTATTTTCTAGTTTACTTTAAACAATCTTTAGGTGACATGTGAATGAATGACCAGTTAATTTAAGTAATTGGTTAAAAGAAGGTGACAAATGTACAAAGTTCTTTCATCGGATTGTAAACTCAAACAGGAGATCCAACTCCATAGAATCGTTGTCTGTTAACAGCTCAGTTTCTTCAGATCAACTGGCCATTAGAGAATATATTGTTCAATTTTATGAGTACTTATTTTCAAAGCAATACAACTAGAGGTCTAGGTTGGATGGCCTTGCTTTCAACTGGAGATTCCTTTTGAGGAAATGGAGGTCCTAGAGGTGGTGAAAGGTATGAACAAAGATAAGGGTCCAAGTCCCGATGGTTTCCCCATGGCTTTTTTCCAAGACTCCTGGGATGTGATCAAATTTGATATCATGGGGGTCTTTTTTGATTTTCATGCTCATAGCAAATTTGTGAAAAGCCTTAACGCCTCCTTCATTGCCTTAAACCCCAAGACTCCTGAGTGATTGATCTCTTGGACTTTCGGCCTTTTAGCCTCGTGAGTGGTGTTTATAAGATCATTGCTAAAGTCCTTGCTAATAGAATGAGTCGTGTTATGGAGAAGATTATCTCAAAACCTCAGAACGCATTTGTTAAAGGTAGACATATTTTGGACTCGGTCCTCATAGCCAGCGAATGTTTGGATAGCCATATCAAGTCTGGTATTCCTGGGGTGCTTTGCAAGCTGGATATTACAAAAGCTTTTGATCACATCAACTGGAAGTTCTTATTGTACATGCTGAAAAGGTGCAGTTTTGGGGAAAAATGGGTCTCTTGGATATCACACTGCATTTCTTCGGTGCACTTCTTTGTTTTGGTTAATGGTTCTCCATCCGGCTTCTTCAGCAATTCTAGAGGGCTGAGACAGGGCGATCCTGTATCTCCCCTTCTGTCTCCCCTTCTGTTTGTAGTGGTCATGGAGGCTTGAGCAAACTGTTTTCTGTTAGTGTTGACAGTGGTCGTCTCTCAGGCTTTTATTTGGGTTCTAGGCTTCCCGTGGTTAACATTTCACATTTGTTGTTCGCAAATGATACTTTGGTCTTCTGTGAGGCTAAGCCTAGCCACCTCTGCTACCTACATGCTCTCTTATTATGTTTCGAAGCTGTATCTGGCTTAAAGGTTAATTTGGCCAAATCCCTCTTGGTCCTTGTTGGCAACGTGGATAATGCTGCTGAGTTGGCTGTCATCTTGGGCTGTGGGACTTCCTCTCTGCCCCTGAAGTACCTTAGTATGCCGCTTGGGGCGTGTTACAAGGCTAAGTCTATCTGGGATGGTATCGTGGTTAAGATGTAGCATCGCTTGGCTAGTTGGAAAAATGTTGTATTTGTCCAAGGGTGGCAAGGTTACCCTTATCAAGAGTACTCTCTCCAATCTTCTTATGTACTTCTTGTCTGTCTGCCCCATTCCTGCTCGTGTGGCCAATCGCATTGAGAAGGTCTAAAGAGACTTTTTGTGGGGTGTGATAGGCGACGAATTTAAATATCACTTGGTTAGCTGAAACAAGGTCTGCTCTCTAATCTCTAAGGGAGGGTTAGGGATCAGAAATTTGAGGGCGTTCAATCACGCCATCCTAGGCAAATAGCTATGGCGTTTTGGGTCTGAGAGAGATTCGTTGAGGAGAGTCATGGTGAATTCTAAATACGGCAGCCTATGGGGTGGGTGGTGCTTTCTCTCGAGCCGATAGGTGCCTTTGGGGTGGGGGTGTGGAAGAACATTAGAAAAGTTGGGATTCTTTCTCAAGATTCACTAGATTTGTTGTGGGGGATGGTTCCAAGATCAGCTTTTGGCATGATTTGTGGTGTGGGGACGGCTCTTAAAGTAGCATTTCCAGCCTTATTTGGTATTGCCCGTGTAAAGGGCGCCTTTGTTGTGGATAATTTGGAGTTTTTGGGCGATTCCAACTAGTGGAACGTGAGCTTCACTAGGGAGGCTCACGATTGAGAGGTGGATGATTTTGTTTCTTTCTTTCAGGCATGACACTCAGTCAAAGTGAGCAGAGGCAGCGAAGATAAGTTGTGGTGGGTCTCCTCCAAAAAAGGTTTGTTCAAGCTCAAGTCCTTCTTTTACTCCTTAGCTTGCTCTGGGAGTAGTCACTTTCCCTGGAGAAGCATTTGGCGCACTCAAGCTCCCTCAAGGGCTGCCTTTTTTGTGTGGTCCACGGCTTTTAGCAAGATCTTTACCTTGGACGACCTTAGGAAGCGGCATGCTATCGTGATAAATAGATGCTATATGTGTAAAAAGACTGAGAAGTCTGTGGATCATCTTCTTCTCCACTGCGATGTGGCTTCTGCTTTGTGGAGTTCTCTCTTCAGTCGTTTCAAGATGTCTTGGGTTATGCCTAGACGGGTAATCGACTTGCTTACTTGTTGGTGGTTCTCTGGAAGGCCAATGAGCACTGCGGTATAGAAAATGGCGCCTATTTGCCTCTTTTGGTACTTATGGAGGGAAGAAAACAATAGGAGCTTTGTAGATTTGGAAAGTACCTTAGAAGAGATTCTATCCTTATTCTACCTTACTTTGTACTTTTGGATTACGGCTTATGTCCACCCTTTGTCTTTTATTTTTGCTGACTTTCTCGCTTGCTTTTCTTTTTCTAATTAGATGTTTCCTTTGAATACTCTAGTGTATTAAGAGGCGTCTTACGCTTTTTTAATGAGATTGATTTCTTACTTATAAAAAAAAAATAATAAATAAGTAATTGATATATAAAGCTCATCAAGTATAAGGTTGCGACTTTATTTAAATAAACACGAGTGACCTCAGGATTTCTGACAAAAAAATTGTGTACTTCTGAAAAGAATACATTTATTTGTATCGATAAATAAAATAAAATAATTGGGATTTGAGGGAAACATAAGCCAAGCCACTTGGAAACTCCCTCTCTCACAGGCATATATACTAAGAAATTTTACATCAGGGGAGAGTTGTGACTTTATTTGGCATTCCCTCTGGGCGAAATGCAGCCAGACCTGGTCTCACCACAGTTGGGAGGACACAGTCACCTGGTTGTCTGGGATTGTCATTGATTTTTATGAGTAAGAAGATACTAAAACGCACCCACTTAGGGAGGGGGACATGCGGCTCCTCCACTGTTTGAATATTGATTCCGAGGACCAATATTGGTTTATTTAAATATTTCCCTGGCCATTAATCACAATAATGCTTGGGCTAATGTAGAATGTTGTTTGTTTTGTTATCTTTTTTTGTGGTTGTGGGATGAATATTACGCAATCTGAATACTGATTTCTAGAACACATTTAAGTTTATTTACATTGATCCATGGCTATTAATTTACTCTAACCTGAATGGTACGGTGTGTGGTCTTTGTTTTCATTTATATAGGAATTGGCTAAATGTCTAATTCTGTTCTTTTTGTGTTTGTGATCTCTGTAACAGTTGTGGAGTGCTTATTACCTAGTCTGGATTCTAATTTCTAGGATCCATTTTTAGAATGATACCTGGCTATTAATTAGTATAATGCCGAATGTCAAAGTGTCTGTTTGTGTGTAACTCTGTATTGAATATCATGGGCATGAGTTTATCTTGTGCGAGGTGGCTGCCTTTTGTATGAGAGTGTAAGGAAGGTTATAGCGCTAAATTTGTGTATCATGTGTGTGTTGAGTATCATGGACATGAGTTTGTCACCCACTAGGCTGCTTCTTTTATATGATCTTTGAATGTTGCAGCCGAATGCGTGTGTGGCTGTGTATTGATGTCATGGTCATGAGTTTATACACATGGAAAGTTATCTCTCTATATTCTGAATGTTGCAGTGGATTCTGAACTTGGTGTGGACATCCATGATGGGGTCTTAGATAGTTCAACTGATATCGAGCTCGAGCATGGTAATGATGGCACAATGATTGGAAGTTCAGTTGAAGATGTGTCTTGTCTTGAACAAAGTGATAAAATGACTCACAACTCTTCTAGAGAGGAGGTGACTGTAGTTGAAGGAGACGAACCATATGTGGGTCAGGAATTTGAGTCCGAAGAAGCAGCATATGCTTTTTACAGTTCATATAGCTCACGCGTCGGTTTTATAACTCGGATAAACTATCTATCTCGCTCGAAACTCGACGGATCCGTTATTGGTAGAACACTTGTTTGTAACAAAGAGGGTTACAGAAAACCTTATAGGTGCGATAAGAAAAATATGAAGCCACGGACTCCCACTAGGGTGGGTTGCAAGGCAATGCTTTCGATAAGGAAACTAAGCACTGGAAAATGGGTTGTCACAAAGTTCATGAAGGAGCACACTCATGCATTGACTGCGGGGAATACTCAAAACGGATTGACTTGTAATCAAATTCCGGTAAGTTTGTTGTCATCTTCTTTTAGTTCTTGAGTCTGTTGTGAGATAATTTCCAGTTTGCTATATGCACTACTTTTAAATATGATATGTAGCACTTACTCAAAAAAAAAAAAAAAAGGGAGGATGAAGATGTAAAAAGAAAAAAAATAGATGTGTAGTATCTATTCTCAAAGAATAGTTCCTTTGTTTTCCTCTTGACACATATTCCATTGGGTTAATCCAAATTTGGACTCTAGGAAAACTTTCGTGCATTTGTGTTCTTTTGAAATCTGCATGTAAGCTTGTGCAGTGATCATTTTAGCATGAGATGCATTGCAAAGTTAATCACTACAGCCTCTTGGAATTGATGCTAGAAAGATTCAAATATAATAAGGGAGAATAACTTTTTGGTCATAAATGAACACGTCTTCATATATAGATCCACTCTAGATTCTGATTTTGCAATTTAACTTGATCAGTATAGGCTGACATGTCACAAGCTGAAGTCCCTTGATGTAATCTTGGCTCTTTATTTAGGTAGTCTTGTTCCAGGCTGTGCACGCTTTGTAGAAGAACTTCATCTTCTGATAAAGTTCAAATTTTGTATTTCCCTTGGTTCTGAATCCCCCCCCCCCCCCCCCCCCCCACAAGAATAGGGCCTTCCAAACCACATGGTATGAAATTTTTTATGCTTAAATGTTACCTTTGTAAAAAGAAAAAGATTAAATATATTTTTGGCTGTTCTGTGCCTCAACTTGCTCTTTTTATCACATCATTGTGTCTTGGGGGTTGGGGTGGATTGAGAAAAGGGTGATCAGCGTGTTCTACTTTCTTGTTTCCTTTCGTTTAGCAATCATTTGTTGTAGAACTCTTTAGCCAAATCATTCTACCTACTATTTACTAAGAACTCTCACGTTACTGTCCAGTATAGAAAAAGAAATCATTTCATGTGTCAAAATAATGTCGTCAGACCAGTATTAAATCTGTCTCTTTCCCTGGCTTCCAATGGCTGCTTAGAAATTTGTCTTTATGTTACTCTAAATCCCAACTGCTATGTATAGTTTCAAGCAAATGCTTCAAATATCTATTCTTGACACTGTGACCACCTTCTCTGCCATACCACCATCAGGAATAAACTTCATTTGGGTTCAACTCCTACTGCATCCAAACAACTGAAGCAAATTCTTTTAACTCAATTAAGTTGAATTCTTTCCATTTTAATTGATTCCTCTTTGGTCTGTGAATTGTAAACTTCCAAGTATAGTTGGCACCTGCTTGGGTATTGGTGGGAGTTCACAAATATTTTTAGAAATGTAAACTTTTCTGGGAGATGTTTTGTATATTGTACTGATCGTGTTTCCCATTCATATTTGTTCACTGTAACACAACTGAAATGCTTGATTAAAGAATGCTAAATCCTTTCTTGCACTGCAATGTAATTTATATCACTTAATAGTTCTTTTTTTTTTTTTCCCCCTCATTTGTTTACCATCCATAGTTGTTTACTATGATAAACTGAGATGCTTTATTATGAAAGAATGGTTAAAAAACTGTCTATACTCCTAGGATTCATGCCTAAAAAAACTGTCTGTCTATACATTCCTGTTATAGCAACACTCTAATATGGTAGTGATTTTGTCAACAGAATGTAGCCAATAAACTAACAAAAAGAATATTTAAATGGCATAAAGATATAATAGATAATCGAATAGATAATGCATTTGAATAGCCATTAGCTAAAATAGAATAAATGTAATTAATGCTCTTACTAGGTGAGCCTAGGCTTTATAAATAATTTTACAAAAACTCCAATTGCAACTTAACTAGTCAGTCTAAAACTTTGTTTTACATATTAATTGTCATTCATTTTTCTTATACTTTTCTCCCACTATCGGTCCTCTCGTTCTTCTGTAGAATGAAAACATGAAGATTCAAGAGTTAACTCAACAGCTGCTCCTAGAGAGAAAGCGCTCTGCTTCACTTAGAAAAATTGTAGACCTTCTGTTCAATCACATAGAAGAGCACACGCAAGACCTGTCAAAAAGCGTCCAGCACGTAGCCGACAGGGTAAAGGAGATTGAATATGGAGGGAAAAAAACCTCAAAACCTTAGCTAGTCTTGCCATTGTAATAAAATATTGTGTATATTATCTTAGTAGCTTTTTTTCTTTTTCTTTTTCTTTTTTTTTTCAAAAAATACTGTTACATGCGATCTTGAATATCGATATAGTTGGTTATCTAAAGTTTCTAGTTTCTTCCCTTGATTTTTTAGAACCCAATACTTTTTTCTCTTTTTTTTTTGGAGAAGGAGATGCCCAATAGTGCAGACAAAGTGTTGTGTGTTTGGCACACTCGAGGAGAAATAATAGCCTGGAGGTGTTTGCTCCATCTAAGGGTATCTTCAAAAGACTCTGTAAAACACACTGTTCGACCCTAACGGCTAACACCCCACTCCAACAGATTCTTATTTAAACTAACCTAATGTTACAATGGCTCTTCATTTGTAAAGAGCAACTGGAGCATCTTCATTTATTTTTTAAACACTATCTCTCTCACTCTACTCCCTGCAACACTTTCTCTCCCTAATGTTCACCGTTCCTCTCTCTCTGAGAAAATAATTCTCTATTTCTCTTTCATTCTCTTGATAACAATAATATAGATAATGATGTGATAACAACAATAGTAATAATTATACCATTCCTTTGAAAATAGCATTATGATAATAATTGCAGTACTAGTATTTATAACATAACTTCATTAATATTAAGATTGTACAAGCGGACGATTATTAATTGCAATTAATTGCTATCCGAGTAACTTCATGCGGATGTGGATAATAGTTTTAGAGTATGTAGATGGGTTAATAATTGTATCTACATACTATATATGTGTGTGTGTGTGTGTGTGTGTGTGTGAAGCAAATTGACTAAACGGCGTCATTTTGGTGGGTATTGGCCATAGGTTTTCATCTTTTTTCTTTCTCTACTCTCTAAGCCGGACTCACTCTCTTAGCCTCTCTCAGGGTGCATTTGGGATTGCGATTTCGTAGGGAAAAAATGTGATTTTAAACCAAATTACAGAAAATGAATCATTTGGGAATTGTGTTTTTTTTTTAAATTGCAATTTGAAAACGCAAAAAACTGCTTTTTCAAATCGCAGGCAATTGAGTTTTTTTTTTTTTTTTTTAAAACGCAAAATTTTAAAAGTTAACCTGTAATTTTAAAGGTCAAACTTTGATTTTGTAAAACACTTAATTGCGTTTTTAAAAATCATTTTTTCATTGGCAAAAGTGTTCAATGAGGTCTAACTGGAGTTGACAATGAGTTCTCCTATCTCTAATGGAATGATATCGCCGAATGAACTCACTAAAGTCATTTGTAGCTCTGGGTGTCACTGGTTCAAGTGGTTCAGTTGTTCATATTCAAAGTCTTCTGCTCCATTGTTACTCCCCTCATCTTCATCGATCATGTTATGTAGAATTACGCATGCCATCATAATGTCTTTGAGCGTTTCAAGTTTCCAAAATTGTGCAAGTCCACGTTTGCAAATTGTGCTTTATGTACTCCAAACGCCAGCTCCACATCTTTCCTTGCTGACTCTTGGGCTACAGCAAAGTGTTTTCTCCTATTCCCTTGTGGAGATGAAATTATTTTCACAAATGTTGCCTACTGTGGATATATGTCATCAGTGAGGTAGTATCTCATATTATAGTTATGACCATTAATGACGTAGTTAACAGGAGAAGCACGCCCTTGAGTGAGGTCAAAAAATATAAATGACATTTTCAGCACATTTATATCATTATGAAACCCAAGTAAAAAAAAAAAAATTCAAAAAAAGAAAAGAAAAGTAACAGCATGCCATATCCAAAGATCTTATGAAGCCACTACTTCCAAAATAATAGTTTGTTTGTGAATATGACCAAAATATATACCTTGCCGCGAAGCCGGGCAGTTCTTCCATTTTCAGTGCATGCAATTGATGCTCCCCAACATGCTTGGAAAGCATGGAAATCTACGGTTTTCACCTTTCACTAGCAATCTAACAATGTCTTTATTGTTGGGTGACCTTAAGTATTCTTCTGAAAAATTGAAATGACTGCTTGAACAAACATTTTAAGACTCTCTATTATGGTGGCTTCTCCAATATTGAAGTATTCGTCCATAAAATCAACTGTAACACCATATGCAAGAATCCTACGTGAGGCGGTAATCTTCTGAAGGGAAGAAAAATCGAGCCTTTGGACAAAATAAGGATCATGAGCTTCAACCGCATATTGTGAGGATATATTTGTGAGGATATAGTGGTGGTTCAACAAAATCGTTGCAAAAAAGATCTTCCTCAGCTTGCAAGCGATCACGCCAAATGAACGTGTGTCGTTTTTTAGAACGACCATGTGATGTTAATCTTTTTTCTGTCATAGCAAGTTTTGCAATTATCTCAAACTCTTCATCAAAGTTTGACTCGATAAGAAACATTTCATAAAATGAAGAACGAGAAAACAAAAATTGAAAGTGAAGATAAGTTTTGCAATTATCTAGTTAGAGATTTTTTTTTTTTTTTTTATAGATACTTGAAAACGAAATTACAAACTAAATCCTTGACATACCAAAGCTTAACAGAAAACAAATATTACAAACAAGACAAACAAGAAAGTAAAAAGGTAATAAACCCCAATCTGAAATTACAGTGCCTAAGTGGTAACAAAGGAGGGAATGGTGAGTTTCCAACTCCAAAAGAATTCAAAAGGTTACGGTCCTATCAACCTTGAACAAAGTCAAGGATCTGTCCACACAAGGTGGAGATAAAACCAAACCAGCGGAAAACAGGGACATGACCCGTGCAAAGGCCTTCAACCCTGTCCAACGAAAAAACCATGTTGAAAGGGATGGGCGGGCACTGATTTGGATAAGGAAGTAACAACCCCGTTGCAGGGGGTGAAAAGGAATTGGCACAACAATTTTTAGATCAAGGAATATAAAAGTTGGTTCTACTAGAGAAACCGATACCCAACCACAGACAAAATAAATACAGAAAATATTAAACTTATTACAAATTAACAATGACAATATAACCACTGCGTGGAATCGATGCTGGTGGCTGCTTAAGATGAAGATCAGCTTACATAGCATCAAACTCTATCGCATGGAGTGCACACTCCGGCGTGTGAGTATCTGAAGACGAAGTAGCTGACAGTGGATTGAAGGGGAACAAGCTGGGAATCCGATGGCGTGGAGCGTATGGTGGAGAGGCCATCTGAAGTTAATAGATCTAAGTTGAAAAACATAAGAACTAAGAACTTCAAAATACCGTTGTTTTCCCGGCCAAGAACGGGCGTACAAGTTCAGTCCAGCTAAATAGGCACACAAAGATGATATAAAACCAACAACAACAGGACAACACACCTCTGCCATTATGTTTTCGCCGGCGCCGGCACGTGTACTCCACGCGCTAGCTCCGGATGACCAATCTCCGGCTGTAGACGTCGTAGACAGCAAAAAACCGCCATCAGTAGCGGCAGGGGAAAGCTGCGGGGGAGGAGGAGCCTTCACGCGCTGATGAGTGTGAAACACCCACTGGCGCGTGCAGGACACGCTCCATGGTGGGGAGAGTCGGATGATGATCGGGTGGTGTTGGTGGAGGCGGAATGCGACGGACTTCACAGCTGATAGGCGCGTGACACACCGAAGGTGGAGCTGGCTTGTAGATCTAAGTTTGAAAACTTTGATCCAAAACCCTTCCCAATTCCATCGGTGGATCCGTGGTGGGTGTGTTGCAGAGACAAGAAATGGAAAAAACAAACAGGAAAGCAAAGAAAAAACCTCTAAGGAGGCAGATATGGCTAGAAAAAAATCTGGCCGGAAAACCTCTAGAGAGGCGAATAAGACAAGAGCGAGCTCTTGCCGGATAGGAGCCTCCGAAAAGGCGAAAGCTGGGGAAAGGGGGAGGGAAGGAAGAAAGGAAGGAAGCACAAAGCTTCCCTCCTCCCTTGGAAGCTTGACCAGGAGATTGGTCAGGGAAGAAGGCTAGGAAGATGAGAGCGCTTTCGCTCTCGTTTTGAGATATGATTTAGTTATCTGGTTAGAGATTTGAGTTGTTCATAAACTCTTTAAGAAATCCTTTGTTTGTTAAGTTTAAAAGTGATAGTTATTTGTCTTGAGTTATTTGTTGCGTTTAATTGAGTTCAATTCAATCGGTGGAAAGTAGTTATTTGTCTTGCCTTCTTTATCATCCATTAAATTCTGCAAGCAATTTGGCCAAATGCTGGAGAGCTTTCAATGGAACAAGAAAGTCAATAAATTGATGTTGAAAGGATTGTATCGACTCCTTGTTTGTAAGGTGTCATCACACCCATTCTGCAAAACATTTAATGCATAACACGTTTGTTGCTTGCTTCTTGATGGAGGATGAAAGTCTTCTGCATTAAATGTTATCTGCAACACTACACCTTCTCACCAAAAGACCAATAAATATTATTTGCAGCACTACGTCTTCTGCATTACTCGCATTTGAGGTAGATAAGTTAAGTCCTTCTAACGAAAAGACAAAACAAGTGGTTGAATTTAATAGGATTCGAAGCAAGTTGTGCAGTACTACGTCTTCTATATTAATAGGATTCAAAGGTAGGTAAGCTAAGTCCTTCTCACAAAAAGATGAATCAAGTGGTTGAATTTAATAGGATTCGAGGAAAGCCGGTTAGATCGATTTTCATGACAATTAAAGTTGTTAGAAGTGGTTGTTCAAAACCAATAAAAAAATAATATTTAGTTAAAGTAGAGAAATATTTAAAGAGTTGGATGTAGGAAGTTTTTAAAAAAATAAAAGTTAAACTAACAAAAATAGATTTTTTTAGCTAAAATTTGGAGAGCTTGTTGGAAATGCTCTCATTCTCTTGATAACAATAATATAGATAATAATGTCATAACAACAATAGTAATAATAATATCATTCCTTTGAAAAAATAGCATTATGATAATAATTGCAGTACTAGAGTTTATAACATAACTTCATTAATATTAGGATTGTACAAGCGGGCGATGATTAACTGCAACTAACCGCCAACCACTGATGAGTGTCAAATATTGTATATTTAAACCCCTTAATTTGCATTTGGTAAACCTTTAGTTTTATTATTTTCTGATGTTTTTGTTTAGTTTTGATGTTTTAGTGTTTTGCAGGTCATTGAGAGAAAATGATGGTATTTATGTGGAATTGCAAAGAAGTAGGAAAAGAATTTTTTTTAGGGTTGTGCGGGAGTTTGCTTTACACGTTTTCTCCTCATGAAGGTGCAGCATCGAAAATATATACACGATTTTTTTTTTTGACTTGGCAATACCAAACACATGGACATTCTTCTCATACAAATATGGCAAGTATGAAGTTCCCTAACAAAGCAATGCTACGTGACGTGGTGAAACAGATTTTACACATGTTGTTAGTTTGTGTTGGCTGCATTCTGTTGACAAAATCACTATAATGTAATGTTGTTGTCATAATCAGGGATGCCATATATTTCAGAGTCTTCATTACAAAAAAGTTTTCAAGATGTTCAAGGAAGATTCTATGCAGATTCCAACTCAGAGAAGTTGGATCCCAAGATTCCGTCCGGATGGCCCAATCATGCATCCAGACGCCCATCAGTGTCAAGAAGCCGAACAGTTCAAGGTTGCATACGTCCGGACACTCTTCAGAGTTCGAGAAGATTCCAACTTTCTTTCGCAGACACAGAGTGGGAAGACAGCTTGCACCCGTTCAGACGCTAGGGCAACACCGTTTGGACGCCAAGTTCCCTTGATAAAGAAATTGCGTGCATACTCTCTGCATCCGTCCAGATGACAAGGCAACATCATCCGAACGCGGTCCTGTTATAGCAATTATGTGCAAACAAAGTACAACTGTCCAAACTCAGCCTTAATATGCAAACGCGTGGAGTGCGTTATGAAAAGCTGGTTGCATAGAAGACTGTCTGGACGATTAATGCTTCCGTCCGAACGCCACCTAGAGAAATTAGAGATAGACTCGGTTTAGGTCTTCTTAGCCTATAAATAGAGGCCTCTAGGCATGAATTCTTTACAGAATTCGGTATTGAATTCTTTATAGCTTAGAGATGGTGTTTAGGGAGATATTGTGAAGATCTGCTAACTCTCAAGCTGTTACCGGTGTGCTATTGCTATGCTTGTGTTGAAGTCTATCTTATGGAGGAGCCCTAAGGTAAAGGAATCCATTGAAGACCCCTTCAAGTAGGTGACTTGGTTGGGAGGCATTCACGTTGGGTTATGTGTCAGAGTGCAAGATACGATCACTGCATATGGGTATGTGAGTGTTACTATCTTTGTACTAGCTTTGTCTTCTGAATAGTGGATTTCTTCAGTTTGACTGCCCCGGAGTGGTTTTTCTCTTAATTGAGTTCCCACTTCGTTAACAAATATTTGTCTCATTTAATTCGGCGTTTTTGATATTTTGTTACACGTTGCACACACACACACACACACACACACACACACACACACTGTTAAATTAGAAGTCAATTTTATTTTTCAATTGGTATCAGAGCTTGATACACTCTGTTTAGATTTATGTCTTGACTGTAATCTTTTTGACTTCTATTCTGTTATGGCTATGTCTCAAAATCTTAATTTTATTACTGCCTTTGATGGCACGAACTATGGCAATTGGAAAGCTCTTATGCGTTTCTTTTTAAAGTCCATTGATGTTTGGCATATTGTTGAATCTGGTTGGACTAAGCCAAAGGATACAACTATCAAACTAATTCCTCAAACAAACGCACGACTCGCTAATGATAAAGCTCCATGCTTGATGAGAATGTAAAATGTTATATTTTTCCCCTTAATATTTAATCTCTTATACTTATTTAATGCGTAAATGTACTCATTATTCTTATATTTTGATTTATGATACAAATTGAGGCATTAAATGCAAAACAAAGCTAATTGGGCGATTTTGGACAGTTTTGACATCAGTTCGTAATCTGGGCATAACTCTCTCATAAAATCTCCGATTGAGACGATTCAAGATGATGTGGAACACCAAGAAAAAGATCTACAACTTTTGTGTTTTGCGTTTTGAGAGATACTGAACGTATCAAGGTCGAAATCGGGCTTGAAGTTGACGTTCTGATGTGGATCTGATGCGATTTAATTGCGGAAGTTTTCAGATATGGAAATTTCTTTACTTTGAGACTTTTCATAATCATCCAATCAAATCATAGCCAAGACAAGCAATAAATGACAAGTCAAACAAAAGAAAATGAAGGAAAAGATGCGTGGAGGACCAAGGAAATAAAGAAGATATTTGTGGGGACCACGTGGAAGAAGACAACATAAAATGAGCATCTCTTTCCATGACAAAGGAAATTGACTTTCTCTCCATACTTGGCTGATTTGTGGTCCTTACTTGGCTGATTTGTGGGGACTTATACAAGAAAGAATCGAGAAAGCA